>RCUC01162754.1:0-52723 GCA_003697995.1 Taxidea taxus jeffersonii | reverse complement strand
GAACTCTTAACAAGAGAAAAAGATAAAGCATTAATAAAATAGATTAATAATTTAGAGCCTACAAATGACTGTGGTAGAGCACAATTTTTAAACTTTGAAAATGGACTAATATGTAGCATAAAATGATCTTTATAGATAATAAATAATTCAAATTCAGACAAGAAAGAATTAAAGAATTGGGATGTTCATTCTATTTTGCATTTATGACTAAAGAACTAGAATAACTTACAAATGGATCATTGTTGATCCAATTCCTATAAATAAGAACCAAATGATTTTAAAATTAAATCTGTTATAAACTATGAGCTTTAAGAAGTAACAGCTTCTATTTTCAATTGTTTTCCAATGTCTCCAGAAGCCCAAACAAGAAATATGATAATAGGGTAATAAACTATGAGAAAACAGTAAGTTTAGAATCTTTCAGCTGGATATACAATTAGGGCAAAGGCTAAGTCAAGGATAGAATTAACAAGCACCTAACAAAATATTGTAGATTACAGCTTTTTTAAAGTTTGAATAAATCTGCTCTCAGCCTTCCCATCTGCCTAGTATTTCCAAATAACCTCCACTAATCACTCTATATAAATAGCAAAGAGTCTAAGAATGTACCACTGCACTCAACCCCTAAAGATACAATCAGTTCAACCACAGAGGCTGGCTGCCTCAGAGGATGGAGTTATCACTTAATGAATTAACGCCATCTAGTGGGATCAGTGAGATTTCAACTGAATCTAGTTTACTCCAGGTTACTACAATCTACTCAATTGGTCAAATATCTTGCTTTAAATGATATATGCACTTGTACTAATAAGTATACTATTTTGAATGCCTACTATAAGGATGTGGTAAATTTGTCTATAATAAAAATGGCACAAAAGTATTTTAAGATGAGCAATCCTCACTTAGAAGGGAGTAATATTTCTATTTTTCAAAGGCACAGAATATTAATCAATATGTACTAATAATTTATATTTTCAAAGATCTCAGAAAAATGCAAAGTCAAATTCAAAACAACATCCAGTCAACAAAAATTAAAAAAATAATAATACCCATTATTTATTTAATAGGTTTATTTAAAATTATTTAATCTTTAAAGCTATTTTGCAGTGTTGTTCTACAGAAGATTCTCTGTTATAAAAACACTTAAATCTGGAGTGACTAATCAAAAAAGTGATTTTTCTTATGACTATGATGTGAGTGTCTCATCTACCAACACTAGCTCACTGTATATTTACCATGTGCCCAGAAACATGTCAAGTGATAAGACCCAGTTCTAAGAGATGAGACCCAGACTTTCAAGAAGCCCAGCAGAGCTCTGAAGCCAGAATTGGTGGCACCTTGCAGAAGATACTTGAACAACTACCTTTTACTGTAGTTTTACTGTTAATTTTCCTCACACTAAAAATAAACTGCTACCATGAATATTAAATCCATCATAATTTTGATTTATTTACACAATTTAAACCAAAATACTGATAAGAAAAAAAGATGTGGACCCTTTCCATAACCTAACAATGAAAACAATCTTTCTTTAATTTCCATATGTGATTTATTTTTATAATTGCAAATCTTGGGATAATGGGCTTCTCCATTTTGCTCCTCTGTGGAACCTTAGACTCTCTCATAAGACATGTGCCCTGGCACAGTGATCAGTACTGCTGTCATTTACCTGCTTCTACTTCTTCCTTTGCACTTCTTGGGAGTACCACGTTCTGGGTAAGAACATACAGGAACTTCAAGTAAAATGTGTTCACTGTTTTTGGACTCACTAGGAGGTAGGAATTAATGTAAAGTGAAGTTCAGGGAAGTAGCCTGCAAACTATTCCATCTTCCAAGTGGAAATGTTAACTTTTTAAGATTTTGGCATCTTCCCCTGCACTGTGTATTTGTTTACAGATCTCTCCCTTATATTCTACCAGGTCAATATCCGACTATAACATATAATAATGCTTGGGTGATAATTCAGTCAAATTTAGCAACATTTGTGGGCTCTTCAGGACATGGAAATTCTCCTTTGTATGTGTGTGTTTGTGTATGCATGTGTGTCCTTATTATAGAAAGTACAGAGCGGAGTTCCATATTGTAAAGCATACCTGGGCTACTATGAATCTTACATGGCCTGTGTTCTGAAGAGAGGAGCTGAATTTAATCTAAACTCCTCTCTTCCTTTCCTGATGGGAGTCAGGAAATGGGTGATATATCCCATCTTGACCCAGATTTCCTTCACTAGACAAATGTCAATGGCCTAAAAGATACTCCAGGGTTCAAAGGCAGAAGATGGGGGAAAGAGCCTCCTGTTGACTGGCTAGTTTGACTGTAGTATCTACCTGTATATCTAGTCAAGGAAAACAAACAGTAAGAGATGATGAAATGGGGCTGGGTTTAGAATATGAAAACCTCATGCTGCTGGACAGTTACACCTCTCCGAGTTCCAGTGTATCTACTTGCAAAATGAAAATATGAATAACAATAATAACACAGTATATATTTCTCTTACATAAATATATCTGAACAATAATTAAATTTAAGTGAACAAATGTGAACACAAACTGAAAAATGCTATTTGCAGCCTAATAATCTTATCTACTTTATTCACTCTCATCTCACCACTGATCTGACCCATACTCTCCCTCCATCTTAAGTAGATCCTTCGATAAAATCTGTCTCTTTCCAGCTTAGTGGACTTAAACAAACTGGCTCCCACTTTGGAAAACAGTGTGGAGATTCCTTAAGAAATTAAAAATAGAGCTACCCTATGACCCTGCAATTGCCATTTTGAAGCTTTTGTTGATGACGGTTCCTGGGCCCCAAGTACCCTTTCTTTCATTCCTCTCTGTTTGTCCATCCACCCTTGAGGGTTCTGGTAAGTCCCACCGCCTCCATAAAACTTTCTTTCACTCTTCCTGCCTACAATGATCTGTGGAAGCCTATGTCTGAATCATAGGTCTGAATCATACAACTTAACATATAAGCATATAACAGTAATAGTAGCTGAAAACAGTTACAGACTGCTTACTCGCAGGCACAGTTCTAAGCACATTAACTATGTATTATATAATTTGATCTGCAAAGCGACTCTTATAAGATAGGTACTATTAGTATCTCATTTTACAGATGAGACACTGAAGCACAGGAAAGTTAAGCAACTTCCCAGGTTCCAAAAGCAGTAAGTGGCAGAGCCAGAAAGCAGGATTCTAACTCTGAGCAGTCCGGTTCTAGAGCCCATGCTCTTATCCAACATACAGTACGGATTCTGATTAAATGTTTTAAATGCATGCATTTGTCTTCTGACCTAGAATGCATGAGCTCTTACGATTAAGGGCATTTCATCTAGTGTTAACTCTTCGACCACCTCGCATTTTCCTGGGTTTTACAATTTGGTACTCAGGGTTTCTTTGAAAGTAGAGATGGACCACCAGTCACTATAATCTGGGGAAAGAAGTTCAACTTTACAATGAGCCATTTCAGACTTCAGCATCTTCTTTTAAGTAAATATCTCAATTTGGTCAGCTTCCAGTAAGAGATCATTCCTACTTCTAGTCCAGAATCAAAAAATCTAGAAATGTCTAGGGAACATTCATTTGGTCACTTAACAATAGATTACTTTCTAACATGGCAAAAAATACAGCCGGTTTGAGAGTTAGTTGCAGGAATAAGACTAATCTTTTAGAACAAAAACTAACACTTTCTCCAGATTTATGCCCATATCCACAAAGCAGACTCTGGAGTATGTGTAAGGAAAATTAATAATGGAGATTTAATAATTCAATGATTAAGTCATCTGGAAACAGGTATAGTGCCAGCCCCAGAAACACAGTTATTTTAAAAATGTCAGCATCCTGTAAATAACACTGACATTACAATTTACAAAGCCTCTTCTTTTAAGTACATGTTATTTGTACCGCACAAAAATCCTGGGAAGCTACTTATGTTAAAGAAGACTAAAGTGAAGCTCAAAGAGATATAATGATTTGTCCAAAATTACACTGCTACGTGACAGAAACAGGACTCAAATCTTTGTTTTCTGACTCTAATGCCTACATTCCCTTCTGCTTTACAACAGTGCTGGGAATAGTGGTGTGGATAACTCAAAATTAAATTATATTTGACTTTCGAGTATTTTTGGGGGGGGTCTCATCTTTTGGTAATTTCTAATACTGCAAGTCAGCAAATAATCGTAAAACAAAAATAAAAATACTCTTGGCTCCGGAAGAAACAAATAGCAGATTTCCTAAGCTAGTGCGCAAAGCCTTGGCCCATAGAATTAGAGAAGAAGAAGTCAAAATAAATTTATGTTTGTACCTCTCTTTACCTTTTATTTTGTAAGTTTACTGTCCCCCTCCCCTAACTAGCTTCCCACCCTAACCCAGTGGATGTTGGGGGTGGGGTAATAATGATTAGTTGATTTGTAAGGCTGACTTGCTGGGTGCACTGGAGTGATAAAAGTGCACAGTATCTCTCTTTTCACTGGCTCCTTCCCCTCCAACTATAAATAAGCCTAAGTCTCTTCTGTATAAAAAACTCTCTCTGTGTCTCTGTCTCTCTCTCTCAGTCTGCTCTTCATTCTCCTTCTCTTTCCTGAAGGGTGAAAATGAAGTGTGCAATCAGTAGAGTACCTAAAAAAAATTGGCACCTGCTAAATTATAGTTCTCTTTCCCCTTCATCACTAAATTTCTTTTTTGTTGCTTTTTAAATATTAATTTTATTAGGAAAGCATGTGATAGCCGTATTAGATTATATAATCAATTTGAAAACCCTGTGGCCTGAAGATATCAATTAAAATACAGATTTTTTTTTTCATTCATTTAACAAATATTTAAGCAACTTTGCTAAATTTCTTAACAGAGTCACTGGGCACTTTGAACTTCCCACTGGACTTAGAGCTCCTGGAGGACAAGAATGGACTGTTTTAACTGGTCACTTCACTGTTCACCCTAGCTAAGTGACAGGGTATTCAATAAGCATTCAATAAAACAATTGTTGAAATAAGAAGACTGGAGATCTCTAAGATATCTTCTGGCTCTTGAAGTCTAGTATTTCATGACATCTCTCACTTGGTACTAAACATTGCTTTTCATTTCTAAATTCATGAAAGAGTTTTGGCTGAGATCCTTTTTCTTCTCTGACTTCTGCAGAATAGAGATGTTATTTCAGGCAATGTCTTTAGCTAACAAAATTTCCCCAAAGCAAAAAATGTGGATGTCCATGAGTTTGGCAGAGGGGAGCTAAAACTCCCCTCTAAAAACTGCTCTAAAAAGCAGTTTTTACTTACTGATTGACTTCAAAAATGAAGCAATTACTATTAATTCTTGCCTTCTTTTCATTTTAAAGCTGTATATGCAATCTATCAAAACAGAAAGACCAAAAGCTTCTTTAGTATAACACTAATTTTTTATTTTTTTAAAAGATTTTATTATTTATTTATTACTTGAGAGACAGAAAGAGAGTGCATGCATGCACACACGAGCAGGAGGAAGGGCAGAGGGAGGAGAGAGAGAATTCCAAACCAACTTCGTGCCCAGCACAGAGCCCAAGCTGGGCTTCGATCTCAGGACCCAGAGGATCATGACCTGAGCTGGAATCAAGAGTCAAATGCTTAACCAACTGAGCCATCCCTTAAGTGTAACATTAATTTTTAAACTTCATGCACCAAAATTAGAAGCAAAGTGCACACTCTAGGGCCCTCACTTTGTACAGACTTCCAGACTATCAGCCAATCATGGCTTCAGTACCTCCTATGCATCTTGGGACCCATAGTAAACTATTCCATTATGTTCTCCCCTGCACTAAACTGGCTCTTCCTTTTAACCCTGACAATCCCTACTCCTGCACTGCTCATTACTACTGGAGTCTGAGTTCATGCTGTCTTTACCCCACCTTCAATTCACCCTTATGCGATCATCTATCAATTTCCTTCAAACACTATCTCTTGTCTTTTTTGACCTCTCTGTGCAGCTGCACCACCGACCATGCTCTTCCTGGAACCCTCTGCTCATTTGTCATTACTGTCTTGACTCTCTTTCCCATGGCTGAAAGTTCCTTTAAGTTTAGATCTTATATTCAGATGCTTTTCAAGTTTCTAGCCCAGACCCCTTTCCTTCCCTCTCTATACTTATCCACTGGGTGACTACAGTCAGTCTCAATGCTGCAGTTATTTCCATGAACAATGGAAGACCACATACCTTGGAAAGAATTCTGGCCTGTATAACTAGCTGGCTTCAGGCAAGTTAATTAACTTCAGTCTCAGTTTACTCACCTCTTAAATGGGAATAACAGTATGTACCTGAGAGGGCTGCTGTGATGATTAAATGATGTAACACTACATAAAACACCTAGCGCAATGCCTGGGACATAGTTTAGGTCAATAAATCTGTCTTTAGCTCTGGCCTCTCTTGGAACCCCCTTCTAATCATATGACAGACATTTCTATCCTAATGCCTCACCAACACCTCAAATTTGGCTTGCTCAAGATGAAGCACATCATTGTTTTTCCTATCTTAATAACCCCCTAAAAGCTCAAGCTGGGAATCATAGGCATCTTCACTCCACCCTCCCCCTCACTCTTTACATCTAATTAGCTCCTGCACGGTTTTGTACTTCTGTCCTACTACTGTAATTCAGGCCTTTTTTTTTTTTTAAAGATTTTTATTTATTTGACAGACAGATATCACAAGTATGCAGAGAGGCAGGCGGTGGGGGGGCAGCAGGCTCCCCAGCAAGCAGAGAGCCCAATGCGGAGCTCGAACCCAGGACCCAGGGATCATGACCTGAGCCGAAGGCAGAGGATTTAACCCACTGAGCCACCCAGGGGCCCTTATTCAGGGCTCTTAATAGGACAGTTTATAACATCTTCCTAACTGGTATCTTTCCCATCTAAGAGCAGATAGATCCCTTTGCTGGTAGAACAGTCTTTCTCAAAAAGGGGATATCACTATGTCATTTCTCTGCTTAAAATCTTCCATGTCTTCTCTCTAGTAACTATGGAATAAAGCCTAAACTCCTAGGTGAGGCACTGAAGGCCTCATCTCCCACTATATCCATTCCTTCAACTACTCTGAATTATTCACTATTTCTAGAACCTGAAATGCTTTGTCTTGCCTCTGAACCTTTGCTTAAATTATTCCCTCCCTTCCACCCAGCACCTCTCCTACTTGTCTAAATCTCACCCATTCTTGAAGACCCAGAACAAATACCATTTTTTACATACGTCCTTCCCTAATCCCCTACTCAGGATTAAGATCTCCTTTCTCTGTATCTGCAGAATACCCTGCTTATAACTCTATGATGGTATGTATCATGATCTATTTTATCCTTCAATCTGTAGTTTAAACATCTGTCTCCTCTATGTTGTCTGTGCCTTGAGAACAAGAGAGTCTAAGTCTTACTCATTTTTTTGCAGTCCATTGCTTGGAAGTTGGTAGCTCTCACAGATGTTTGTTAAACTGAAGAGAGCAATTATATGATTCTATCATCTACAATGCAGACCTACAGCACTTAAAAAACTAACTAAACAGACACTATCCCAACCAACAATCATGAATGACTAACGGCAAATGGACATGATGTGCCCTGCTGTGATGAAGGCATGATGTACTCTAAGCAAAAAAACAAAACAAAACAAAACAAAAACAACAACAACAAAAAAACACATTTAACGTGGATTTAATCATTGCAACTGTCCTGGACTCTACAAAAATGTCAACAAATGAAACATTCCCATCTATCGCCCCCACCTCCTGCTCCCAAAAAGGCCATGAAACTGTTGTAAGTAAAATATCAAAGAGAAATGGCAATCAAATGCAATGTGTGATCCTTGATTGGCCTGGATTAAAAATAAAAAAGCTTTTAGAGAACATAATGGTTGCCTACTAGGGAACTATAAGTACGAGATTAGAGCTATCGAAAAGTATAGTCCATGACCCATGCTCACTGGTAAACTGTTAGTGATATGTGTTGCAGTTAAGTACAAAAACTGAGAGTAAACATTTGTAAACTTGTATAGAAATGTGACAAGTAATTTTATGTCTGTTAAACATAAAAAGATAAACCTAATAAGATAGGCCATTTTTAAAGTTTCTTTTCTCTAGTAACTCATTTTATCATATTTTACAAAATACAAACAATGGATTGGAAATTTTTTTTTAAAGTAGGCTCCATGCCCAACATGGGGTTTGAACTCACGACTGAGGACCCAGGCACTCCTATAGCAATCTTAGATGTCCTAAGTGTTATACTGTAGCTATGCTGGAGATAAATGCTGAAGTATTTACTTAGGGTTGAAATATCATGATGCCTACAAAAATCACCAAAAATAAAATTAAATAAATATGTAGAGAAAAAATAAACTAAAATTTCAATTCATGAAAATGTATACTTGTTGATTATTATAGGACACATTTGCTATCTTCTCATAGCTCCAGTATACTGAAAAATGAGATTAATTTAGCAAAACTCAGAATGAGTAAAGATACGGAAGATGTCAGAATATACTCAAAGCTAACAAGAGTGCAGAACACTCCTTGCTGACAGTCCTTGGATGTGCTCTTTTCTTGCCTGTGAGTATGGACAGAGGAGACTCTGTCTACCCGTAGTGGTGGGGCTCCATGAAGCTATCTGGTAGGCTAAAATTCCTGACAATGAAGAACTCTAGATTTGCTCTTAAAAACAAATAAAACAAAGAAACAAAAACCGGTAAAGAGATTACTATCTTTTTTCACTATAAGGTTTTCTTCCTAATTTCTATAAAATTAACAAAGGTTTCACAAATCAAAATGCCAATGGTTAATAAATATGTAGACTGATGGGAAAAAATAACCTTTTCCTTAAAAATTAGGCAGGGTTCAATAGAAAAGACCATCAAATAGCAAAGTACTCCCCAAACTGAATGTTATTATTATACTTTTCCTTTTCAATTTTGTAATCTCAACTGGTACAAAAGGAAAATTTTCTACTTTGATTAGCTAAATTAATTACTCTAGTGTAAGGGTTAAAAAAATGTGTCTATGCCTCAAAAGCTCCTTTTTAATAAAAGCATTGAAATGTACTTCCCCAGAATGCCCTCATGATCTGATGGCTGGGCATCCTCAGGGTCTGGGCTCAAGTTCATCATCACCTTCAGAACACATACTATTACCATTTAGCCTCTGATGGACCAGTTGGGAAATCTAAGGGGGGGGGGAGAATCCTAAAATTGAAAGAAAATTGTCTGAGGACTTCATCTCTTGTCAATTCAGAGAAAACAGCTATCCTGAAATAGCTGTCTGTGCATAATTTAATTTATGTGTCCATTCAAATGCCTTTAAAATCTCACTAGCCTATTTGACTCATTTTCTTATGGAAGGGATTCCATACAATTACAAGAATATATCACATGACTTGGCAATAGACAATTTGGCAAATATGAACAAAATCCTGAAATGGACACCAAATTATATTAGAAAAAGAAAAGAGACAACAATTGATGCTTGTAGGGAAAAAAAATGATGCTGTACTGAGGATGACTACAGGTAGGAGCAGATGGCAATAACCCACTTAATGGCACTGCTTACTGCATACCGTGACACGCTCTCACAGATGCATATCACCAATTTCTAAAATAACACCTCAGAGCAATGCAACCCAGTGCAAGACTTCTTATGACAAAATCAATGTATCATCACTGTAAGCAGCAAGAACACACAAATCATGTAAGAAGCTAAAATTGTACTTAAAGGCAAACTGAGTTGGTCAAAAATAAGGCAAGAAAAAGAAAGAATTAAAATAACCCCTTCCCATTCTGGAAACTTAGTCTACTTGGGTGTTTTGTTTTGTTTTTGTTTTTAATTTGGAGCCTTTGAAACTCGCATACTCTATTTTCCAACTTTTGTGGATGCTAACTTCTCAGTTATTGGTTTTTTGCTTTATCTTCTTTGAAGAGGAAAAGAAAAATCTGCTTTTTAATGCTTTCTAGGAGACAGGAGAAAAGACTGTCAGCTTTTGAACTTGGCAGTAAAGGCACTTTTTGATGAGTTTGGGCTCTGAGTTTCAAATGAACTCATATCAAAATTAAGCATCACATCAAATCAATCTTAATTTTTTTCATTTGAGGTCTAGATCAGCCTAGAAGCTAACTTTTATTGGTAAATATGCATGTCATGCCAAAAAATAAGATGGCCTTTATAAACTAAGTAGGATCAAACTCAACCCACACGGCACCCATATATGGCCAATCCAGACAAAGTCTGCCTAATGTAGGGATCAGATGGATTTAGTTAAAGATACTCTGCCATACTTCTGAATAAGTTCCGGAGTCGGCATTACAAAGCATCACGTTCTTACTGATGTTATAAATTGCACTCAATCCACTCGAAACAATTTTTTTCAAGACCTAAATGCTTTGCTTCTGAATTCACTTATGAGGCAGTTAGACTACATTCTAGTGTTAGCAATGAAATTGAGTCCCATCATTTTGTTTGGATTTGACTGGCTCCTTCGTTTTTGTATTTCTGCTTGGGAGTTAAACAGCAGCTATGCTCTAGAAAGGAGAGCACAACACTGCACTACGAGCAAGTCAAACATGAGTTATCCTTCCTAGGCAGAAAAGGACCACGAAACCCAGCATGCACCTGACTTTCAGAGTTCCTGATAATCTTCGCCCTCATATCACAGACTCTTGCCCTTCAAGGGCAGACCAGCATTTTCAAAATTTTAACTCCCCTTTTTTGGCCATCACTTTGAAAACATGGCTTTCCATGAACGACAGGAACTTAGGCCAATTCCGAAAAGCAAAGAGACTCTAGTGAAAGCAGGTTTTCCATTACTCCCACTTTATTTATCCTGGCTATTCACTACCAGTAAATGGGCAACTGTGCCCCTCAAAAATACTCTGATTGGCAAAAGGATTACTTTTTCTTGGATCTGGTCCCTATTTTGTGGCATCAGTGGAGTCATTTCCTAATGTCTTCTTTTGTTCCCTGTTGACATCCTCAGACATGGCATTTCATTCACACATACTGCATCTGCAGAGTAAGATCCTGTGACATGTTTGGGGACAATACTAGAATTCCCTTAAGTGGCTGCTGATATCCTGCAGCAAACCAATTTTTCATTAGAACTGCCACCAAGGAACAGGAGAGCTGGCTCTGACACTGTTTGATTGGTCTTCATGTAGCAGCAGGAAAGAAGCACCTTGTGCATATGCAGTGGGTGAGTCTCCTGGGCCATGGGTATTACTGTCATGTCTTTTAAAGCAGGCCCTCGACACAACTGGCTCCCACTTTCACTCTTTCTGCTCCCCATGTTTCTAACACCGTCTGATGATCTAGAATATAAAATAATAATTTCTTTGATCCTATTTACCTCCAGGAGTTATGAAATTTCTAATATGAACAGGACTTCCAGCTCCCTATATCTTAAGCTATCTTTTCGGACCTGCATCAAGTGTACAGACTTTTAATTCAAAGGTAACTTGTCTTGAATGCTGATGTGCCAAACCCATGATAATCATAATCAAAAAAGATTATCCCTAAACTAAGCATTTAAAATACATGGAAGGAACCATTAGATTTTTTAAATACCTTCACCAAATTTTTAACAACTAACAAGCATACACCACCACCTCCATCAGTGTTGTGAGTCTGTGAATGGTGTCACGCTGGGCCACGCATCACAGAAGGTGGCACAGAAAATAGACAAAAGACAGAGACCTTTATCCTCCTAGAGCTCATTTCAAGAATTGCTCAGGAGGGGCAGAATAATTCCCTTGGCCAGAAAAAAAACGAGTACAAGAAGAGAAAACACACACATCACACTAAGTGGGACCAGAAAAGACCTGCGTGTGCATGTGGTGTGTCCCAGTGCACCAGAGACAATCTGAAGTCAATGTTCTCTTCTTTAAAGAGACACAAATGTCATAAGGAGAGAAACAAATGAAAGAATGGCATAAAAGAAGTAAATGTTCATCATACACATATGACTCTGGCACGTTTCCATTGCACAATAAAAGTGCGTTCTGTTAGTTTCCACTACAGTTTACCTAGGCTGAGTATAACAAAAATAATGAGAGAGAAGATTAGAAAATAAACAGAGGATGGGGCGCCTGGGTGGCTCAGTGTGTTAAAGCCTCTGCCTTCGGCTCAGGTCATGATCCCAGGGTCCTGGGATCGAGTCCCACGTCGGGCTCTCTGCTCGGCGGGGAGCCTGCTTCCCTTCCTCTCTCTCTGCCTGCCTCTCTACCTACTTGTGATCTCTGTCAAATAAATAAATAAAATCTTATAAAAAAAAAAAAAAAGAAAAGAAACAGAGGAAAAGTTAAAAGAATTTGTATTATTTGGTCTGGGAAAGAAAAAGGTTATGTAGAAAGGCCCCTGTGTTAAGGGTAAGCATCAACAGTTGCCCAGCCTTCCGTGAGGCCAGGCCAAGGTCTGGCAGAGGGGCTGATACTCAGGTCCCTCCCACTCCGAACAGTGTGGGAATCTGTCCTGCACAAGGCTATTCTGCATGGAGTCAGAGGACCCAAGAAGAAGGGATTTAGCCAATATGTCAGAAACTAGACTAATATTTGGGAAGTGCCAAAATCCATTTCCAAAAACAGGTGAGGAAATTAAGAAGGAAGACGGCTGGTGCTCTCTCTCTCTCAAGGTTAGGTCAGCATTCCCAAACTGGGTAATGAGGAAGAGTGGTGTCCCCTGAGGTATGAGAAGGTGTGTTCCTGGAAAACAGTTTGCTCAATACCAAGTTAAAAGCAGTTCAACAACTGATTACTGAATCCCAGAATTTTCAATGGATAATTTCTGTTAAGAATTTCTGGGGGCTCCTGGGTGGCTCAGTGGGTTAAAGCCTCTGCCTTCGGCTCATGTCATGATCCCAGGGTCCTGGGATTGAACACCGCATCAGGCTCTCTGCTCAGCGGGGAGCCTGCTTCCCCCCTCCTTCTCTCTGCCTGCCTCTCTGCCTACTTGTGATCTCTGTCTGTCAAATAAATAAATAAAATCTTTAAAAAAAAGAATTTCTGGAAGGCAGAGAGTATAGAACATTTCTTAAAATTTTCTAGTTATAGAATGCTTTTTTCATGGAAACGGTTATAACATTAATGTTCCAAGGAAAACAGTTTGGGAAATGCTTGTTTAGGTACAACTGAATGTGAAAACAAGGAAAGGACGAGGTGCTGTCTGAGAATATCTCCCAACTTTATGATTTTATATATATCGGCCCAAGTGGAATGCCGATTGCTCTCTTTCTCTTCCTTCTCATTTATGCTGTCATCCAGGCATGAATCTACCTCCCATTAAATTATTATTTCCTCTGGTTTTCCCAATTCTCCTACTTATTCATCTACACTATCAGAGCCTTCCCTCCCTTCCTCCTACCTCCTTTTTCTTATTTGTAGACCTCTTTCTCCCATAAAAGTGCTTTCTACTTATTAATAAAGCAATATCACTTTTCTTCCATTAAAAAATGTTTGTCATTGCTTTTCACTTAATATTAAATATCTCTCTGATGTAGCCATCTAAGTTCAGATTCTCCTCTATTTTTATACTCTCCACTTTAATTTATGTGGATAAGATGTGGGGATGTCTCTCAGCCTGAACCTCCTGCTCTGATGATTCTCTAATTTCCCTGTTCTCTACCATCATGACTCCCCACACTTCCAGGCTAGTCTATAAAGCCACCATCTCTTATTATTGAACATCCATCCTTTCCAGTAAATAATTCCTCACAGAAAGCTGTTCAAGATGAACATTAGGCTGTGCTGTTCCATTCTCACTTCTGAATCTTGTCACTATTAGATACCACTCATCAACTATGCAGTGGTGTTCTAGACACTTTATGGAAATAAGTATACATTGCCTACACACAAGGAGTTTTCTCTGAAAGAGAGAACACTGATGTGGGTATATGCTGAAGGAGAAGAATTTTCTCTCAGGCGCACATACAAAGTTTATTTTTTAAAACTTTCTCCATCTCACAATAGAGTCAACATTATACCACAGACTGAAAAAAGGGAGGAGTTTTGATGATTTATCACCACTGAATTTTTTCTTTGTCCAAACTTACTGTGTCCCCTTCACTCAGACATGACCAACCCACAGGTGAACATTACAGGTGGCTCTTAGGTAAAAGTCAATTATTGCTGTTGAAACAGACATCCCTTTTTTTCCTGTTTTAGCACTAACTCTACAACTTCCATAATAGGTTAAGTTAGTAGTAATATCCTCCTCCTAATAAGACAACAATAAAACTCTAACCATTTACAGTTCTGAGCTACAAAAATTCTTTTACCTGAGAAAGAGTAATCGATTCTCTGGTAATCTGAGGACATTCTGATTTCACTAATTATGTTTTTCATACAATCTCATTTTTTCTTTAATATTTTCATTTTGACATAATTTCTGACTTAGAAAAGTTATAAGAATGGCACAGAGTTCCTGAATACCTTTCACCCAGACCTCCAAGATATTAACTGCCAAATTTGTTTCATTCCCTTCTCTCTCCCCATAAACACACACACACTTTTCCCCTGAGTCATTTTCGAGTAAGCTGCAGGCATGATATGTCTTTACTACTGTTTTGCTAATAAAAAAAATAAGATGGATTCAAAGACAGATGTGTGACGTAGCAAGTACAGGTAATGGGCATATGACCCAACAGGTGTTCATTATAAACTTCCTTCAACTTTATTTTACATTTGAAATCTTTTCATAGTAAAATGTTAGGGGAAAATATCAGAAAATCAGTGATACAATACTATTACCCACAGGCCTTATGCAAATGTAGATTTTGCCAATGTCCCAATAATGTTTTTTCTTTTAAGCCAAAGAAAATCCCAAATGATGCCTTCTTACTGATTTAAATGTGTCCTGTCTTCTCTATTTCTCTGATGGGGCATCAGAGGAAGTCAGCTTTCTGATAATTCATCATTATGTGAGCAAAATGGACTAAGGATAAACCAAAATATCAGAATATCCAAAATTCCTTTATATTTGGCTTTTAAATCATTAGTGCTTTTGGGGTCAGCTATAACTCTATAATTGTATTTTGATGGAGTGGTTTTTGTTTGTTTGTTTTTTAAAGATTTTATTTATTTATTTGACAGGCAGAGATCACAAGTATGCAGAGAGGCAGGCAGAGAGATGGGGAAGAAGGCTCCCTGACAAGCAGAGAGCCCGATTCGAGGCTCGAACCCAGGACCCTGGGATCATGACCTGAGCCGAAGGCAGAGGTTTAACCCACTGAGCCACCCAGGCATCCCTTGACAGAGTTTTAAAATTAAAACTCCAGGGGCGCCTGGGTGGCTCAGTTGGTTAAGCGACTGCCTTCAGCTCAGGTCATGATCCTGGAGTCCCGGGATCAAGTCCCACATCGGGCTCCCATCTCCATGGGGAGTCTGCTTCTCCCTCTGACCTTCTCCACTCTCACGCTCTCTCTCTCTCTCAAATAAATAAATAAAATATTAAAAAAAATTAAAATTCCATTAGAATGTTCTGAAACACCCAAGCTCTGTGGCATAGGAAGTGTTTTTGTAGTAAAGCATGCCTCAGGGAAAACTGCCCTGGGTAGAAAACTCAGTTGCAGATAATCTTTAATGTAGATAGCACAAGGTGCCTGAAAGCTGACAGTAGATGTACTTAAGAACGCCATCCCAATACCTTACGATCCTTTGCAGAACAGTGTCAAGGTTATTTTTATTAATATACCACATTTGGGCCTTTTATTTTATTTTTTTATTTTTAAAGATTTTATTTATTTATTTGACAGACAGAGATCACAAGTAGGCAGAGAGACAGGCAGAGTGGGGGGGCCAGGGAAGCAGGCTCCCATTTGGACCTTTAAAAACCTGAGGAAGAGAATGGAGGAGGACTTTCCCCTTCTCAGAATGAAAACAGGGAAAAAGCTTTAGCTACCTTTTCTATACCCTGCTTGCCCTCAAATAAGTTTAAGTGGTAAACTGTCTCCATACTAAATGGCTGACTGCCTTTTATAATCTGAATTAGAAAATGCAAAAAAAAAAATCCTTTAAAGTCAAACAGTGGAATTAACATATGAGCAGAGCTCCTGTGGGCATTTAAATCCGTAATTAAAAAACCTGAGACGCGTTGGCTTGGCAATCGTTATTGTCTAACGTGCACAGATAGCCAAAAGGTACTGAAATGCGACATTCTGTCCCACATGACTCACTCACTCAGCAGAGGCAGCCTCATGAAGAATGCTGAGAAGGCCTTACATCTTTAAATGCCTAGCCCACCAAAGGTCTCTCCCCCAGCACTGATAAATGCCCAAGAGGTCTTGGGGAGAGACCGCTGAGTGTCTGGAACTCAGAAAATCTGCTTTTGCTAGCATGCTCCATTTCTGTGCAGGAAAAGAAAAATTAAAAGTCTGAGAGTAGGAACACACGCACATATGCACGCAAATCATCATTCCTATCTGATGTGTGAGAGCACAGCACAGAGCACAGCAATCTAGCTACGAGCCTCCCAGATTATAAATAGGCTGCCAATCCAAGTAGCAGCTGCCTCACATCCCTCTGCTTTTTCTCCCCGGTTTTATTGTATTTCAAAGATGATGCACCGATTTCTACAAGTTTTCTCTGCGCTAACAGGTACAACATGCACAGGCCAAGAAAATTTGCTTTTAAGATTATTCACATCAAATGATATTCCATGCTAATCTGCCATTGTTTACCTTATTTATACATGTGTAAGAGGTTTAACAGGTTTGCACTCCTGCATTTTCTGTTATAAATTAGGCCCTCAGTATTACAATTCCGCACTCAATCGCAGTCAACCAAGAAATTGCCTTTATAAAGGCAACTGAGCACCCTGCCCTTTCTAGGCTTGGAAAACAGTACTACCTACACCTGAATGCAGATGCCTGCACAGGAAACACACAAAATACAATGCAATTTGATGAAGTCTTTAATGCATACAACTCTTTCAAGAATGAAGCAAACCAATCAACTAAATGTACTGCTTAAGATCTTTAAAATACCCAAGTGCTAAAGACATTCCCAATTCATCTTCCATCACGTAAGGACTAACAGCCAAAGCTATGAGGAGACACCTTTTGTTCCCAGATGGAAAAGCTACCTTCTCAAAAATCAGTATTCAGGGGACACCTTTTAAAAAATGATTCCTATCTTCTCTTTATCCTGCTTTCAGCATATAATTCACATTGGGAAGATACTTAAAAAGCAAAGTGGTCAATATATTACTTTCTTGTTTGTAGTAAGTACATTAAGAAATCTTATTTGGTTACCAAAGAAACATCAACCCCTATCCATAACAGATCCTAATACTATGCCGAGGGAAAGCAGCCTAAACTACCATTTTCTTTGTCAATAAGGAATTCAGTTCACTTCAGCCTAATAATACAAAGAGGATAACGTTTACTACAGCTGGGATTATTTAATAGGCTGGTAGTTAATTCTCTAGATACTTGAGTTGGGAATCTCCGGGGACAATTTTTTCTTTTTTTTTTTGAAGGGTGGGCTGTGGGGGTTATAACAAAAAGGATTTGAAAAAGTTGTCTTGGTAGTGGGGTTATAGACATTGGGGAGGGTATGTGCTATGGTGAGTGCTGTGAAGTGTGTAAACCTGGAGATTCACAGCCCTGTACCCCTGGGGCTAATAACACATTATGTGTTTATAAAAAAATAAAATTTATTAAAAAAATAAAATAAAATTTATTTTTAAAAAGTTGTCTAAAAACTACACTTGTGTTCTTAATTATCAAGAAAACTTAACTTTTCAGCATTTGTTTGGTGTCAGGATGCAAAATTATTTCAATTTTCAAGTACATGCACACACAGTTGTCCCTGACCTTTTAACTGGAATGTCTTGGTTCTTCTGGAACAATCTCACATTAATTTCCACAAAAATTATAACACAGCACACAACAAAATAGAAACAGTTGAGCGCTGAGCCTGTAGGCAATTTTTGCTTTGCTAAATTAGTTGAAGGTTTACAATAAAAATACATTGTTTGGGGGGTGGTCTGGGTGACTCAGTCAGGTACCCAACTCTTGATTTTGGCTCAGATCATGGCCTTGGGGTTGTGGGATCGAGCCTTGCATCACGCTCCGTCCTGGGAATGGAGCCTGCTTGAGATTCTCTCTCTCCCCCACCTTCCTCTGCCGCTCCCCCCTTCTCTCTTCTTTTACTCTCTCTCTCTCTCTAGTTTTCATAATCAGAATAGTAATTATTTACTTTAGGTAAAAAAAGTTTCCTTATACTTTAAGGCTTCCTGTAAAGCTAACGTCTATATGCTAAAAATACTTTCTTTATACTTTAAAAGCTTATCTTTCAAAGGTCTTTTAAATTTGTCACTAGCTTCAAATGTGTACTACGACAGCCCAGAAGGACACACGAACAGAGGAGGACTGCAGACTGTTAGATGCACCTTCAGTCCTACTGGATCTCCAAATTGAGCCAAAGTCCACGCTGATATGACCAGGATTTATTAATCTGAAACTTAACCTTTCAAAACAAAATGTAGCTCCTAAAGGAGTGGTGCCTGCCACGACAGACTAAACTTTAGGGAAATCAAAGAGTTAACTCAAGAAGTTAATGTTAACCTCTCCTCCTATAATCTTCAGCAAAATTTTTACAATGTTCTGAGATTCTCTTTCACTGATTAATTCTACTTGATACTTACTGAGTTTCACAAAGTCTAACAATTACTTGAGTTGAATTTTTCCTCACATAATAGGCTCCCAAAACAATATTCTATTCTATTTAGAAGCCCAACTAAGTAACCGTTCTGGAAACAGACTGTTTTTGTCCTACAGTTCCCTTTGAGTTTAAGGTTCAAAAAGTTCTTCACTGTCTTCATCGTGAAAAATATAACCTAAAAACCGAGCAGTAAGTTCCATGTTATTTTCAGTAGCATACCTGGAATAAAAACAACAAATGACTACTGGGATGCTTTTTTAGTTAAAAGTATTTCAACTTTACTCACCTTCCCTATTCTGCAGTTACACAGTAAAAATAACAAAGGCATATAAGAAAATAAGAATGTGAATCCCTAAATTGGGAGGGGGAGGCAGATGAAATACTCTTTATTTATGAAAGTGTTTTTAGAAAAAACTCTTAGGATGGTGTTTTATAACTTGATTTGGTAATTATCCTTCTCACTGAAATTTGTTCTCAAAATGGAAATGTAATGCATTACCCCTTCTGCTGCAGGAAGCAAGCCTGACATATACAACTAATACAGGAGGTTGTTACTCATTACAGGCTTTGGATAAAGAATCAGCTACTAAACCACAGAGCAAACTGCTGACTCTATCTGGAGAACATCTTGCTACCACATTAAAAGCTACTGCAGGTTAAGAATCCCAGCCTCTGAAAAGAACTATCCAGAGAATATGACCAAGCTACATTTTGGTTTCTATTCTCTCTCTCTTTCTCTCTTTTTTTAAACTTCTCTGGCTTCCTTTTTTTTTTTTTTTTTTAAGATTTTATTTATTTATTTGACAGACAGAGATCACAAGTAGTCAGAGAGGCAGGCAGAGAGAGAGGAGGAAGCAGGCCCCATGCAGAGCAAAGAGCCTGATGCGGGGCTCGATCCCAGGACCCTGGGATCATGACCTGAGCCGAAGGCAGAGGCTTTAACCCACTGAGCCCAGGCGCCCCAACTTCTCTGGCTTCTTTAAGTGTCAAACAACCAAAAATTAGTCTTCTCTCCATAAGCTTTCTTGCTTCAATCAAGAATGCTTCTTTCATTATAAGAGGACATTGCACAGTCTTTTACGCTAATTATATGATTTGCTCAGATTTTAAACATTGGTCTAGCATTGCAATCATGAGATTCTTCTTTGAACCAAAGAGTGGAGACTAAACTCTGATTTCAATACTAGCACTTAAAAAAAGTAAATAAATAAAAATAATAGGAGCACCTGGGTAGCTCAGTGGGTTAAAGCCACTGCCTTCAGCTCAGGTCATGATCCCAGGGTCCTGGGATCGAGCCCCGCATGGGGCTCTCTGCTCAGCAGGGAGCCTGCTTCCCCCTCCCTCTCTCTCTGCCTGACTCTCTGCCTACTTGTGATCTCTATCAAATAAATAAATAAATAAATAAATAAGCTTTTTAAAAATAAAACAAATAAAAAAATAATGATCTGAAAACAAAAATCAAACAATGGGGAGAATGCTCTTTTTATTTCAGCCCAAAATGTATCAATAGCTATTTTTCATTAGTCTACTCTCCGGATATTACTAAAATTTAACTTTTAAACAATGCTGGACACAAAACTCAAAAGATCTTTCAACCCTAAAATACATTCTTCTTTTAAAGAAATTTGGGGCACTTGGGTGGCTCAGTGGGTTAAAGCCTCTGCCTTTGGCTCAGGTCATGATCTCAGGATCCTGGGATCAAGCCCCACATTGGGCTTTCTGCTCAGCAGGGAGCCTGCTTCCTCCCTGCCCCCCCCCCCCCCCCCCCCCGCCTGCCTCTCTGCCTACTTGTGATCTCTCTCTCTGTTAAATAAATAAATCTTTAAAAATAAATAAATAAAAATAAACAAGTGCATCATAAACATAATAAACCAATTTTTCACTAAATCTCAAATTTGCCTTCAAGTAATATTTTATGCTCTCATTCAACTATTTTCACTTGCATTTTTTACATCTGAAATTTTCAGACTTTGAATATTGCACACATGTGTATACGTGTGTGTTTTTGTTAGCAATTTCTACCACTCTGGGGTGGAATGGGAGGAATGACCAGAGAAAGAACAGCAGCATCTATCCATATTAGCTCACAAGTAAATAAATGTTTTAAATAGCAAATAATGCAGAACCACAGGAGCTAGAGACTATACCAGTGAGTGAAATTCCACAAGAAACTGATGTATAAGGGAGCACTTAAACCAAGTGCTCCTGTGCCATACATTGTTAGCTTCCCAAGCTCAAAGTCCCGGAATCATCTCATTCTTCCTCCATCTGCCTTGTGGCCCAGTTTTAATCAATTCCTAATCCTGCTGGTTCTTGTTCTGTATCAGCAGTACTGTTCATTCCAACCTTTCCTCCTCATACCTCTTGCCCCTTACTTACTTGTATCAGAAATAATTTCCCTACCCCTAAACTGTAGTAATATGATTCTAACTATACCTTGGCACCCCATTTCTGCCTTTACATACACAGCTCCCAAATTAATTTTAGATTGATTATATCACTTCCTTGGATTAAAAAAAAAGCAAAATCATAGACTATTACAGTTGGAAGGGGCCCTGGTGGTCCCTGAAACTATCTGCTGAGAGAGAGGGGGAAGGGAAGGTAATGGAGCTAAAGCCTAGAATCAGGAACCCAAAGGCAGTCCACAGGATCCAATGAGGTAGTCTGGCAGGATTTAACCTAATTGTTCATCCAGACTACACAGATTCATTATTTTTCTAAAGAGTTTATAATAAACATGCATAACCAGGCACTATACATTTTAAATTGTTTAGTTAGCAGATTCTTTTCTCTTTAGATTAACAGGCCCTCGGAGGCAATTCAAATCCAAAGGTTTGGCTGGGACTCTTCCTCTAGTTTTGTCTGTAAGGCCTACTAGTGTCTGGAAAAGAAAGCAATAATCCTTTTTTTTTTTTTCCCAGAGACTTTATTAACACCATACTCAAAAGCTGAAATTATCCTTAAGTATTCAGGAATGAAACTTCCTCAGACACTTGGAAATGGGGTGAGACACAAATGCTTGATTAACGTTAGCAGTACTATTATAGGTCCAAGGTCCTAAATTGGACTGGGTCACATAGTTACACAATTCTTCCCAATGCACATTTATTTCTCTCCTCTTCCACACCAAAATGAAAAATCATAGTTCTACCGGCTGATAGTTTAAATCAAAGTCACAACTCAAGTGTTAAATGCTCCTTTAAAAAGAAAACTGCCAGGGGGGCGCCTGGGTGGTTCAGTGGGTTAAAGCCTCTGCCTTCAGCTCTGGTCATGATCCCGGGTTCCTCGGATCCAGCCCCGCATTGGGCTCTCTGCTCCGAGGAGAGCCTGCTTCCTCCTCTCTCTCTGTCTCCCTCTCTGCCTAGTTGTGATCTCTGTCTGTCAAATAAATAAATTAAAAAAAAAAAAAAGAAAACTGCCAGGGTGCCTGGGTGGCTCAGTGAGTTAAAGCCTCTGCCTTCGGCTCAGGTCATGATCCCAAGGTCTTGGGATCAAGCCCCACATTGGACTCTCTGCTCAGCGGGGAGCCTGCTTCCTCTCTCTCTCTCTGCCTGCTTCTCTGCCTACTTGTGATCTCTGTCAAATAAATAAATAAAATCTTTATTTAAAAAAAAAAGAAAAGAAAACTGCCCTACACCAAAACTATTAGGAGTAATAAATGAATTCAGCAAAGTTGTAGGATACAAAATTCATATATGGAAATCTGTTGTATTTCTATTTACTACTACTAATAAAGTAGCAGAATGAGAAATTAAAAAAACAATTCTATTTATAATTGTACCAAAGTGAATAAAATAACCTAGGAATAAACTTAACCAAGAAGGTGAAAGAACAGTATACTCTGAAAACTATAAAATACCGATGAAAGAAATTGAAGACAACACAAACAAAGGGAAAGATATACCATGCTCATGGACTAGAACATTTAATATTGTTAAAGTGCTCTTCTAACCAAAGCAAACTACAGACTCAAGGCAATCCCTATCAAAAAGTCAACAGTATTTTTCATCAAACTAGAACAAATAACCCTAAAATTTACATAGAACCACAAAAGACCCCAAATGACCAAAGTGATCTTGAGAAAGAACAAAGCTGGAGGTATCACAGTCCCAGATTTCAAGATACACTAGACAAAGTTATAATAATCAGAACAGCATGGTACTGGCACAAAACAAAAACATAGATCAATGAACAGAATAGAGAGTGCAGAAATAAGCCTGCACTTATATGGTCAATTAACCTACAACAAGGAGGCAAAAATATACAATGGGGAAAAGACACTCTATTCCACAAATGGTCCTGGGAAAACTGGATAGCTGCATATAAGAGTAAAACTGAACCACTTTCTTACACCACACAAAAATAAACTCAAAATGGATTAAAAACCTAAATGTGAGACCTGAAAAACCATAAAACTTCTAGAAGAAAATACAGCCAATAATGTCCTTGATATCAGCCTTAGCAACATTTTTCTAGCTAAGTCCTCTCAAGCATGGGAAACAAAAGCAAAGATAAGATACTGGGACTACACCAAAATAAAAAGCTTTTGCACAGTGAAAGAAACCATCAACAAAAACAACAAGGCAGCCTACTGAATAGGTTTTGTGCAATTAATATTTGCAAATGAAATATCTACAAATGAAATATCCAACAAGGAATTAAAATCCAAAATGTATAAAGATTTTATACCACTTAATACCAAAACAAATCTGATTTAAAAATGGGCAAGGGAACCTGTGTGGCTCAGTTGGTTAAGCGCCCAACTCTTAATTTTGTCTCAGGTCACGATCTCAGGGTTGTGAGATCTAGCCCTGCACTGGGCTCCATGCTGGGCACTGAGCCTACTTAAGAATCTCTCTCTCGGGGCACCTGGGTGGCTCAGTGGGTTAAAGCCTCTGCCTTCGGCTCAGGTCATGATCTCAGGGTCCTGGGATCAAGCCCCACATTGGGCTCTCTGCTGAGCAGGGAGCTTGCTTCCTCCTTTCTCTCTGCCTGCCTCTCTGCCTACTTGTGATTTCTGTCTGTCAAATAAATAAATAAAATCTTTAAAAAAAAAAAAAAAAAGAATCTCTCTCTCCCTCGCTCTCTGCCCCAGTCCCGCCTCTCTCTCTCCCCTGCTCCTAAAAAGATTTTCTTAGAAGTAAATAAAAATAAGAAGAGATAGAGCTGTCTCTACCTCAATTTAAAAAAGGAAAAAAAAAAAAAAAAGGCAGAAGACCTGAATAGATGTTCTCCCAAAATAGACATACAAGTACACATGAAAAGATGTTCAATATCACTAATCATCAGGGAAATGCAAATCAAAACCACAGTGAGATATGACCTTACACCTGTCAGAATGGCTAGGAACAAAAGGACAAGAGGGACACCTGGGTGGCTCAGTCGGCTACATGTGACTCTTGGTTTCTGCTCAGGTCATGATCTCATGTGTTATGAGAATGAGCCCCATGTGGGGCTCCGTGATCAGTGGGGAGTCTGCCTGAAGATTCTCTCCCTCTGGCCCTGCCCCCATTCACATGCTCACACCTATTCTAAGATAAATACTTTTTTTTTTTTTTAAAAGGACAGTAAATAACCAATAACCAGTGTTGGCAAGGATATGGAGAAAAAGGAACCCTCATGTACTATGGGTGGGAATGCGAATCAGTGCACCACTGTGGAAAACACTGTGGACTTTTCTCAAAAAATTAAAACAGAAACACTACACGATCCAGTAATTCCACTACTGGGTATTTACACAAAGAAAATGAAAACACTAATTCAAAAAGATATATGTACCCATATGTTTACTGCAGCATGACTTACAACAGGCAACATATGGATGTGGTATATATACATAATGGAATATTACTCAGCCACAAAAATAATGAGATCTTGCCATTTGTGATAATATGAATGGACCTAAAGGGTATAATGCTAAGTGAAATAAGTCAGACAAAGAAGATAAATCCCACATGACTTCACTCATATGTGGAATTTAAGAAACAAAACAAATGAACAAAGGAAAAAAGTGACAAAAAACAGACTCTTAAATACAGAGAACTGATGGTTACCAGAGGGGAAGGGAGTTGGAGGATGGGCAAAATGGGGGAAAAGGAGAAGGAGGTACAGGCTTCCAGTTATGGAATGAATAAGTCACAGGAATGAAAGGTATACTAGAGGGAATAAATAGTCAATGGAACATATGTTGCACACCTGAAACTAATACAATATTGTGTGTCAACTACAACTAAAAAATAATTTTTTTAAAAAAGAAAGAAAAGTGTCTTTACCTATGAATTTCTCAAAAGGAAAGGCATCAAAGTTTGACTTAAGTCTAGAGAAGTATCCGGTGACCTTATTAGAATCCTACTACACAAAATGATGCCAATCTCATAAGACAATGGGAAGACAAACTTTGATTTCCTATTTATAAATGTAATAAATTTCACTTGGAATTCTATTTATTTGAGAGAGACAGTGAGAGAGAATATGAGTGAAGAGAAGGTCAGAGACAGAAGCAGACTCCCCATGGAGCTGGAAGCCCGATGTGGGACTCGATCCAGGGACTCCAGGATCATGACCCGAGCTGAAGGCAGTTGCTTAACCAACTGAGCCACCCAGGCGCCCCTTCACTTGGAATTCTTAAAAAAATTTAAAATATTGTGCAATTATCCAACTGCCTCAGAGATAAGCACTGGGATTTTATTCTTTCTGATGTTTTTCTATTTTTAAAAAAGATTTTATTTATTAATTTGACAGAGAGAGACACAGAGAGAAAAGGAACACAAGCAGGGGGAGTGGAAGAGGGAGAAGCAGGCTTTCCACAGTGCAGGGAGCCTGATGAGGGGCTCGATCCCAGGACCCTGCAGTCATTACCTGAGCCAAAGGTAGACGCTTAACGACTGAGCCACCCAGGAGCCCCTGATGTTTTTCTAATTTTATATAAAACTTTAGGATTATATATTGAACACTGTTCTACCCTTATTTTGTTTATTTAACAATGTGTCATGGACACATTTCCGTGTCAATACATGATCTACTTCTTAACAACAACACTCATGAATACACTATTTTATTTAACCAATCCCGTTCAATGAATGTTTTCAATTTTCCACTATTATTTTTTTAAAGATTTTATTTTTTTTAACTATTTTTTTTAAGATTTTATTTATTTATTTGTTAGAGAGAGAGAGAGGGAGCACAGGCAGACAGAGAGGCAGGCAGAGGCAGATGGAGAAGCAGGCTCCCTGCCGAGCAAGGAGCCCGATGTGGGACTCGATCCCAGGACGCTGGGATCATGACCTGAGCCGAAGGCAGCCACTTAACCAACTGAGCCACCCAGGCGTCCCTTAAAGATTTTATTTATTTGAGAAAGAGAGAAAGAGTGCATGCACGAGTGGGGTAGGGGTGGAGGGAGAGGGAGAGGGAGAGGGAGAAGGAGAAGAGGACGCACCGCTGAACATGGAGCCTGACTCAGGGCTCAATCCCAGGACCCCAAGATCATGACCTGAGCCAAAGGCACACCCTTAACCAACTGAGCCACCCAGATGCCCCTCTACTATTATTTTTAAAAGATATAATGAGGGACACCTGGGTGGCTCAGTTGGTTAAGCGGCTGCCTTCGGCTCAGGTCATGATCCCAGCGTCCTGGGATCGAATCCCACATCGGGCTCCTTGCTCGGCAGGGAGCCTGCTTCTCCCTCTGCCTCTGCCTGCCACTCTGTCTGCCTGTGCTCGCTCTCTCTCTCTAACAAATAAACAAATAAAATCTTTAAAAAAAAAAGATAAAATGAATATCCTTATAAATATACCTTTATTCATTACTGCATCTCTCCTAAGAATAAATTCTTAGAAGTTAAGTTGCTGGGTTAAAGGATAATCCAATTTAGAACTCGTATTCCTATTCCAAAACTGTTGTCCAGAGAGGCTGTGAATTTTCATTGATAGTGTGTCAACTGCCTACTAGTTTATCCCTTACAAGTACATGGACTTGACAACTGTAGAAATTTTTTAGAAGATTTTATTTATTTATTTGACAGAGAGAGACAGAGTACATCAGGGGGTGCAGTAGAAAGAGAGGGAGAAGCAGGCCCCCCACTGGGCAGGGAGCTCGATGTGGGGCTCAATCCCAGGATCCCAGGGGATCACGACCCAAGCCGAAGGCAGATGCTCAACCGACTAAGACACCTAGGCACCCCTGGAAATTTTTTTAGGTTTTACTTATTTATTTATTCACTCATTTGAGAAACAGAGCCAGCAAGAGACAGCATGAGCTCGTTTGGGGGGGGGGGCAGGAAGAGGGAGAAGTAGGCTCCCCACCAAGCAGGGAGCTCAACGCAGGACTCCATCCCAGGACCCCGGGATCACAACCCAAGCCAAAGACAGACACCCAACCAACTGAGCCACCCAGGCACCCTACAACTTTAGAAATTTTCACCAGTTTGATAAGCAAAAAAAATTTCATTATTGTACTAATTTATAATTTTTTGATTAGTGAGACTGAGTATCACTTCATATTTACTGGCCATTAATGATTTTAATATGGCCAGTGATTTATATGAGTGTAACTGCATGTGTGTATGTATGAACATATATGTAGGTGTAGCACATACAAATATCTCTAAGAAATAGGCTATTATCCACGTCCTTCCATTTGAGCCCTTCTCTGACTGCATTCCTCTCCTTCTGCCCAAGAGTTGGCTAATATTCTGAACTATTTTTTATCATTTTTTTTCCTTTATAACTTTACCATTTATGTAACTATCCATACATACTGTTTTATTAGGTTTTTTTCAAGATTTTATTTAGTTATTTGAGATAGAAAGAGAGAGGAGAGAGAGCACACAAGCAGGGGGAGGGGCAGGAGGAGAAAGAGAAGCAGACTCCCCATTGAGCAGAAAGCCAGATGCGAGGCTCAGTGACAGGACCCTGAGATCATGAGCTGAGCCAAAGGCAGATGCTTAACCAACTGAGCCACCACGCCCTGTTTTATTAGTTTTTATGTATTCCTCCATGACTTGTATTTCTTTTGTGCCCAATATTGTAAAATCCTCCACATTGATACATTTATCTGTACACCATTTTTTAAAAAAGATTTTATTTATTTATTAGAGAGACAGAGAGAGATCACAAGTAGGCAGAGCAGCAGGCAGAGAGAGAGGGAGAAGCAGACTCCCCGCTGAGTGAGAAGCCCGATGCAGGACTCGATTCCAGGACCTTGAGATCATGACCTGAGCCGAAGGCAGCTGCTTAACTGACTGAGCCACCCAGGCACCCCACAATTCATTTTTTTAAAAGTAGTATACTATTCCACAGTGGGAATTCACTACAATTTATCTATCTTGTCAAAGGACATTTAAATGGGTTCCATTTCTGTTTGTGGCATGTTATGTTATTATTAACAATGCTGCTATGAATATTGTCTTTACTGACACACTGTCCAATACAGTGCCCACTAGTCACATATGGCCACTGAGCACTTGAAATGTGGCTATTCCCAATTGAGATGTGTTTTAAGTGCAAAATATAAACACTAGATTTCAAAGGAACGTAAAATATCTCTGGTAACTTTTAATACTGACAACATTTTGAAATGATAGTATTTTAGATGTATTTGTATCTAAATAAAACAGTTAATATAATTAAAATTACTATATATAATTACAATTAACTTCATCTGCTCATTTTTTGGTCATATAGTTACTAGAAAAATTTAAATTACATATGTGGCTTCTGTTCTATTTCTATTGGATAGTGCTGCACTAGAGTATACATCTAGGAGGAGAACTTTTGGGTCATAATGTATGCTTATCTTCCAATTTGATAGAAAATACAAAATTGTTTTCCAAAGTAGTCGAGCCATTTTACATTTCCTCCAACAGTGTACACAGTTTCTTGCTGCTCCATTCTTGCCAACAGTTGTTGTTGTTGTTGTTGGATATTATAATTTTTGCCAATCTGGCAGAAGCTAAATGGTATCTCTCTAGTTTTGGAATCTCATTTCCCTAAATACTAATAAGGTGATGAAGTCTCATATATTTGTTCATTGATGTTTCCTTCTCTGTGACATACACTAAAATTTTCACTTCTTTTGTGAACTGTCAAAGTCCATTGCCCCCCTTTCCCTTGGGATCTCATCCTTTTTTTAGAGATCCCTAAGAACTCTTCATACGAAGTCTAAAAGCCCTTTGTCAGACATGTTGATAATATTTTTCTTGGGTTTTTTATTGTTGTTCTTGCAATTTTGTTTTACTGCTTTTTTGCCTTAAGGAAGGTTTGTCTTCTTTTTTTCCCTTATGTTAAGTCTTTCCCTGTGTAGTTTCTGGTCTTCTCACCATACTAAAGAAGGTCTTTGATATCTAAGACTTTTTTTTTAATAATAAAACTCGATTTTCTTCTAATATTTTTCTAATTTTATATTTTATCTCAAATCCACTTTATTTTTATCTAAAGTCAATTAAGATATAGCATATTAGTTTCTGAGGTAGAGTTCAGTGACTAATCCACTTTAAATGTGTTTTTTTGGGGCACCTGGGTGGCTCAGTGGGTTAAAGCCTCTGCCTTCGGCTCAGGTCATGATCTCAGGGTCCTGGGATCAAGCCCCACATCGGGCTCACTGCTGAGCAGGGAGCCTGGTTCCTCCTCTCTCTCTGCCTGCCTCTCTGCCTACTTGCGATCTGTCTGTCGAATAAATAAATAAAATATTTTTAAAAATGTGTTTTTTAAGTATGATGTGAAGTAAGAGCAGACAAAAATTACACTAATCAACTGTTCACAAGTCCCTCCGTGGCTATGGCTGTGCTACCCATCTCCTTGTCATAAGGAAGCTTTCTTCTCTCCATTGTCCTCCCCACCAGGCATACGTTCACATACCCACAAGCACCCACAGAAAACAACAGGAGCTTATACTACTCTGTCTCCTTGGACACAGCAATTGCTCTAAGCCTTAGATGAGGATGGTGGGCAAACATGGGACTCAGGCACACATATCAAAGTACTTCCTCAGAGATTTTCAACATGGAGGTAAAGGTGGAGAGCACTTCTCTTCACAAAGCGACCATTCTGAACCTGAAGACCGCTGCAGGTTACATTCTCTGCCACACAGAGGTAGTGTACAGTAGGAGAAAATGACGCTGAGAACATAAGATGTAAGAGAAAGAACATTTTAGCAGCTTTCAAGTCTGTGAGGACTGAAGAAGTTTGCTGCATCTTGCATTCCTAAAGCTTTAGTTGTTCATCTATTCCTTCTATTCATGGTTACCTTAACATTCTTTCAAGAGGGGCACCTGGGTGGCTCAGTGGGTTAAGCCTCTGCCTTCAGTTCGAGTCATGATCTCAGGGTCCTGGGATCGAGTCCCACATCGGGCTCTCTGCTCAGCGTAGAGCCTGCTTCCCCCTCTCTCTCTGCCTGCCTCTCTGCCTACTTGTGATTTCTGTGTGTGTCAAATAAATAAAATCTTTAAAAAGAATTTCTTTCAAGAAATCCTCTTTTTGGTTTAAGCTAGTTTGACCTGAGTTTGAAATCTGCAATCAAAACAGTTCTGACCAGTGTAGGAATCTCACTTGATATTCTTCCTAAAGTGGAGAGCCAACTGTTCTAACACCATTTATTAAATAATCCATCTTCCTCTATCTCATTAAATTCCAATTTATATGAAAGCTTCATTTTTGAGTTTGTTTTGTTCTGCTGATCTGTTTGTTTTTGCCACAACACACTGTTTCACTTATTATAACTTTCTAGTATGTTTTTCCCTCTGGCAACTAATTTGTTCACTACACATACTTGCTGAATATATTACATTGTGCTAGACACAGAGAATATCCCCTTGAATAAACAGAGGATATCCTGACTCTCATGGAGTTTAAAACTTAAAAGCAAGAAAAGGATGAATAGTGACATTAAAATATAATGAATGTTAGGTTAAAAGGATAGGATGTAGTAGGTGAACATCCAACAGTTGGACCTAGCCTGATCTAGAGATCAAGGAAGGCCTCCAGGAGAATGTGGTTTTTACACTGAGACTTAAAAGATGCATATGGGTTCACCAAGGTGGGGAGAACATGACTCAGGAGGGAGAATAGTAAGTTCAAAAACACAGAGGTGCCCCAAAACGGCTGGTGTTTGAAATGAAAGAGATAAAGAGTGGAATGAAGAGAGACTGAAAAAAGTAGATGAGTATCATACAGGTTTTTAAGTCATTCTGGGATTTTGTAGTTGGCCCTGTGAGCAACAAAAAGACATTGAGGAATCTTAAGCTATGATTCTGATTTGCATGTTTGAAGACTCACTCTAACTACAGTAATTGGAAGGGATGAAGACTGGAAGCAAGGAGAGCCACAAAAAGGCTCCTTTAATGAGCCAGGCAAGAGACGATGGCATGGACTAAAGCAATGATTATGGAAAGGGGACTAAATTTTGGAGAGGAGTGAAAGGGAACAACCAAGGATACCTTTCAGAGTCAAAACTGACATTAGAGTTTACAGGCTTTATTATTACAGCAAACAGTGGTAACATTTACAATAAGGAACATCATGGAAAACAGCTGAAGATAATGAGTTCAAGTGTGGGACATACACTGAATTTGACAAGCCTATGGGACATTCCAGTGAAGTTGTTCAGTAGCAGCTGGATTACAGGTCTGGGCCAGAAATGTAGCATTCCCTGTCTTTTCCAAAGCTTCCCTGGCTATATTTGGGTGAACTTTAGAATCAATCTGTCACAGTCCCCAAAATATCCATTGGAATTTTGAATGGAAGAATACTAAATTTACAGATTTCAGGAGAATTAACTTCTTTAAAAAAAAACATTGAATCTTTCCAACCTGAACGAAGGTGTAGATTTTCATTTATTCAAATTCCTTTACATCTCAAAGTAAAAATAAAGGTACAAGCATTATACATTTCTTGTTAAATTTATTTCTGTGTTTTAAATGATTTCTTGCTTTTGTGACTAAATAATTTTTCCCATTATTATTTTCTCACAGGATACTGCTAACATAAAGGAAAGTTGTTGGTTTTTTATTTTACCTTGTATATGGCCACCATACAATTATTACTTATAATAATATACATTGATTTCCCTGGTTTCTCTATGTAGACAATTACATCATCTGTAAATAATGACAATTTATATCTATTGTTCCAATAGGGTTTTTCATTTCCTTTTCCTATGTTGTTGTATTATCTAGAATATCCAGAATAATCTTCTCTTTTTCCTTGGTCAGTATCATTATTAGTTTGTTAATTCTGTTCATCTTTTTCAAAGAATCAACTTTGTTTACTGATTCTTTAATTCTGACTGATTTGGTAAGAGTGCACCCAACCAAAATTTTTCAGACAAAAAATTTCTCAGTGCTGGCGAGGATGTGGTGAAAGGGGAACCCTCCTACACTGTTGGTGGGAATGCAAGCTGGTGCAACCACTCTGGAAAACAGCATGGAGGTTCCTCAAAAAATTGAAAATAGAGCTATCTTATGACCCAGCAATTGCACTACTGGGTATTTACCCTAAAGATACAAACGTAGTGATCCAAAGGGGCACGTGTACCCGAATGTTTATAGCAGCAATGTCCACAATAGCCAAGTCATGGAAAGAACCTAGATGTCCATCAACAGATGAATGGATAAAGAAGATGTGGTATATATATACAATGGAATACTATGCAGCCATCAAAAGAAATGAAATCTTACCATTTGCAACGACATGGATGGAACTAGAGCGTATTATGCTTAGCGAAATAAGTCAACTGGAGAAAGACAACTATCACATGATCTCCCTGATATGAGGAAGTGGAGATGCAACGGGGGTGGGGGTTAAGGTGGTAGGAAAAGAAAAAATGAAACAAGATGGGATCAGGAGGGAGACAAACCAAAAGAGACTCTTAATGTCATAAAACAAACTGAGGGGGGTGGGGGGGGGGGGGGGGTGGGAGAGGGGGGTGGGATTACATTATATGTTTAAATAAAAAAAGCTTAAATTTTAAAAAAAAATCTATAAAAAAAAATTCCAAAAAAAAAAAAAATTTCTCAGAAAGGCTACTCTGTGAGACCAAAAATGTCTTTCTTTTATCCCCCCACCGCCATGATTCCTTTCCTAAACATACAGTTCTAGTATCACAATCCTGTTCTCTCAGAATTCTATGAGTTTCCACTATCTTCTGGCATTCAGACCCGTTGATGAAAAATGTCACATTAATCTCTCATTCCTTCACAAGTAACTTTTTTGGTTGTTGTTATTAGCCACTGAGAAGTCTGGGTGATTTTTCTCCTTATTTAAGAACTTAAAATTTTTAGCAATAAGATGATCTTTTCTCCCCCCAAATAATCTTGCCTGATGCCAAGAGCTTTATCCCAAGATCTGAGACTTTTCTTTCCAGCTCAGTAATTTTTTCTTCTGTAATTTCTTTAATCATTGCTTTTCTTTTGAAACTCCTATCATATAGATATTAAATCTCTTTGATCTAATCTCCATGTTTACTTTTTTAATATTTTCCATCCCTTTAACTCTTTTTTTTTTTTAAGATTTTATTTATTTATTTGACAGACAGAGATCACAAGTAGGCAGAGAGGCAGGCAGAGAGAGAGAGGAGGAAGCAGGCTCCTTGCAGAGCAGTGAGCCCAATGTGGGGCTTGATCCCAAGACCCTAGGATCATGACCTGAGCTGAAGGCAGAGGCTTTAACCCACTGAGCCACCCAGGTGCCCCTCTCTTTAACTCTTTACTATGTTATACAATTTCTTAATTTTCTCCTAATTTGCTAATTTATATTCTTGCAGAATCCATTTTGTTATTCACTATCTCTACTGAGTTTACTTTTGAATATTCCTGTTTCATTCTTTCAAAAACAATTTATTGAGGGGCACCTGGGTGGCTCGGTGGGTTGAAGCCTCTGCCTTCAGCTCAGGTCATGATCTCAGGGTCCTGGGATAGGGTCCCGAATCGGGCTCTCTGCTCAGCAGGAAGCCTGCTTCCCCCTCTCTCTGCCTATTTGTGATCTCTCTCTCTCTGTCAAATAAATAAATAAAATCTTAAAAAAAAAAAACTATTTATTGAGTACCTACCATGTGTCAGACACCATTCTAGGCTTTTGAAGGAGATAAAGGGGTTAGCTGTATGACTATATAAAGCACCTACCAGGTGGAGAGACTGGTCATTATAAACCCTGAAGGTTGGGAGCAGCCTCAACACATTCAAGCAACAGCAAAGAGCCCCATGTGCCTGGCTGGAGAAGAGAAGGAAATGAGGACAGGCCCTGAGGTCTTACTGGCCACTGTAAGGACTTGACTTTTTATTCAGGGGGTAAAGAAGGATAGCTTGTTTTTGTTTTACCAATGAAATAATATTCTCTCAAACCTCACTGAAAACACGAATGAAAATTTTAAGAACTTATCTCCCATTTTCTTGCATTAGCTGTCTTAGTAGGGGTGGGGTGGGGAATCTGTTTTGATTTGATGGCTCAGCTTCATTCCCCCACTTTCAAACTTCATATAACTGGCCATTTTTTCTTATCTGCTTATACTTCCAAATTAAGTTTTAACTAAAATCAACATATTTCTGGCCATTAAAGTCCAGAAGGCTTTGTCCCAAGCAAAATGAATGTGTGGGGAAGTCTGAGAACAGAAAAGTACAAGGCCCGTCTTCAAGGAAGCAGTTCACCGTAATTTTTATTATAATATTCTCAGGAAGCATGCATGGTTAGCATGGAGGGCTCTAACTTAAATCTAGAGACCTATAAATGCTAATCCTCACACTCTTCATATGAGTCAACATCTTAAAAATCAGGATAGGTGTAGGCTCAACTGTAGATCTCACACACTGAATTCAGTTCTGTATTTCATACCAACCTTCTCAGTAGTAAAGACAAAAGGTCAATATTATAAAGAGCAAACTAAAATTACAGATCACTATCAAGATCTCAGTTAAAACTGCACAATCTGCAGCTTTCTAGAGTCCTTGACTAAAGTCAGAGAAAATAATTTTAAAATTTTCCTGTGATTAAAAATATCTGCATGAATGAAAAATACCGAGTGCTTATCAATCTGTTTCCTTTTCTGCCGCTTCACAAGACTCTCAAGCAACACATCTATGAAAAAAAAAAAACCCTCAAATAAGTTTACTATTATTTGATATGAACAGTATTTTTTTTTGAAAAGAGATTAGGTCTTTTATAGGCATAAAGCACATGTAACTGAAAATGTTCCAGTTGGAGAATTTAACCTTCCAAGTCTTTTTGTGCTGGCTTCTGATTATGAACTCTGCCAGATATAACAGGGTTACTAGATGTGGTTTCTTCTGAACAACCTCTGGCAGTAATCCCAAGTGACTTTTCACTCGACTCTTGTATTTTAGTGGGTAGAACATAATACAAATCACATAGGAAACAGAATTTCATTAAACACAGTGGTCCCACCTCAGTGGAAGAATGGAGGCAGGGTGGGGTGATGGTGGGAGGAAAGATCTAGACTACAGAGTGATAATACTACTTATAAACAAAGAAAAATACTGTGTTACATAAAGTTTTTTTTATGGGTTCTTTAATCCCCAAATAACTTACCAATCTATAAGTAGAAGAGACGATGCCCGAACAGTGATTTTTAAACACTAGGGAGAAGTGAGGGCATGGGGCTTTATAGCCTTGTCCAATCTAAGATGACTTTGAGAGTAAAAGAGTTGGATTACTCATGTGGTACAGAAAATTAGGGTTTAGCAACGAACACAATCTAGTGTGTGGAGAATAAGAATATATGCTAAAGGACTGCATTAAGAGGGCCTGCTGGTAACAAATACTTGCTTACAGTTCAGTCCTAAAGTATCTTATACAAAACTGCATACCACGCTGGGGAGTGGAAGGTTCTGTATATGTTCAAGTTTAAACACCGCCACAGTTTTTTCTTTTAGCTCTGATGCTCTCTCTTGTGAATTGATTATTTAAATAGTAAAAACCCAGGAATAGCTAGCTCCCCCTTTCCTCTTTAGTTAAATATAAATCTATTCACCCTTAGAACTACGCTGACAGAGCTTGCAGGGTGCTACACACAAATACACATGCACACACATGCACGCACACACCCATTCACAAGACTAATAAGGTTTTTGATGCAGCCAGAGTAAGGATTTCCCATGTTGGTTCCATCTTTTGTCAGTGTACTAGATTTGAACATGACTATACACAGTAAATAGGTCATTCTTGCTGACTTTTCATGGTGAAGATAATACAGTGAGCACTAGATACATGAACTTATTTCTCTCTGTCCCCTTTAAAACATGTACAAAAATCCAACCTCCTATTCTCCCTCTTTGCTCCATCTTTCCTCACTCACCCTCCAGCAACACAGTTTCAAATACAAAAGCAGAACTGGTCATATGTTTAAAAATTGAATTCTCTCAACACACACAAATCCTTCTTAGAATACACAGTAAAACTCACCAAAAAGGGAAAAAAAAAAAAAAAAAAAGAAGGTCAGGAGGATGGAAAAGACAAGTTGGTAACAAATGAGACCTTAGAAACATCTGGGACATATAGAGAAAGTACTAGGTTGACAATGATTTGAATGTTATGGTTATTTCTTTCGAGCAATACCGTTTTTGCTGCACACTACTAAACACACTGAAAATTGATTATTTTTTAGTCATCTGGGTCAAATTTATCTTGGAAATATCAACCAAGGGGTTAATCTGAAAGCTCGAAGTCTTTTTTCCTTGGTTCCAATTATAGGCAGGCCAAGATCACCTGCTTCTTTCAGGGGAAGTGTGATCTACTTAGTGAAGCATGCATGTCAGGATTCCAAAGGTACAGGTTCTGCCCCATTTGCTGCTTTATAAGCATACCTAACACATGAAGACCCAGATTTAAAATAAATTAGGAAGCACTTTGTTTTTATTTTTATGAACTTTTATTTTGTAAAATTTCAAACATACAGAAGATTTCAAAGAATAGTACAATAATCCCTTCAATAAACCAAATATCTATATATCCTTCCACTTTCCTTCAGATCATTGTGATCAATCTGAAAGTAGACAACATGATTTTGTCTATGGCCATACCACCCTGAACGCGCCCGACCTCATCTGAAAGTAGACAACATGATTTTAATAACATACTTCAGTAGTAGGCATCTCTATTACAGAAAGCTTCTGTGCCTAACAGTAAGAATGTACCCTGGAATTCTTTAACTTTCTACACTAAGAGATCTCTGAGAACAGGATTCACCTAATTTATTTTTTAAATCCTAGAAGTCTGTTTATTAAAAAGAACAATTTCCCCTACTATATTTAATGTGTTTTGAGATTTACAGAACAATCTTCTGGAACACAATTAATGTCTATGGAAGGTAATAATTCCTCAGAATTACCAGTTAAATAATAGTTTGGTATTTTTCAGGATGGCAGGCAACTAAATATAACCTGTATCATTTTGATAAAAGCAAACACATCTTGGGGCTGTGGGAGTCACATGACCGACCATATTCCTCAAGAGGGCATATTCCAGTTTTTGAGAGATACCTGAACCAAACTTTTGGGTAACGATCTAAGCAAGTCTTCAGCCATTTTAAAGTGGGAGTCAGAATCTGACAATGATCAGGGACGCCTGGGTGGCTCAGTTGGTTAAGCGGCTGCCTTCGGCTCAGGTCATGATCCCAGTGTCCTGGGATCAAGTCCCACATCGGGCTCCTTGCTCAGCGGGGAGCCTGCTTCTCCCTCTGCCTCTGCCTGCCACTCTGTCTGCCTGTGCTCACTCTCTCTGACAAATAAATAAATAAAATCTTAAAAAAAAAAAAGAATTTGACAATGATCAAAAAGATCCTAGAAGAAGCCAATATTAGTCTGTGTGATAAGCACAATTCTAAGAGAATCCATCACCACCTGAGCTGCTCTAGGGTACAGTATCGAAGAGGCCATGGATACATTATAAGACTGGAATGAAACCATCAACTCATTTTTGCAAATCCTGGGGAACTGAAGGAGGAGACTGGTGAAATATATAACATTTTTCCTGTCCAAGTAATTTGGACTCTCTCAATCTCACCTATATCCTATGACTGAGAAGACACAGTAATCAGGATCTCAAAGATCTCTCTCCTTCTAGTACCTCCTATTATTCTAATCCTCCCTTTCTCATTCTATGTCCTGCCCTTCCTTTCCATAAAAGATATTTACATTTTTAACTCTGTAAGGAAAAATAGAACATTCATTTATACTGATTTGAGTTTCTTACATCTAAGTGACCCAAATGCTATTTGGGTCACTTAGATGTAAGAAACTCAAATCAATATAAAGTATACTTTATATGACCATTAAGTTGAAATAAATGACATAGGAGTAAGATTCAAAAACCTACCAATGATCTCATTTTATCCAAAGACCTCTTTCGGAAGCTATCATATTTAAATACAGAAATAAAACAAATGTATGCGATTGTGGAATTTATTCTGAAATACTGTGCATCTGAAGACAGGCTACTACTGTTTACTTACATCATCACCTTTATCATTCATCTACACATAAAAGGTTTTTCTCAAATTAATCCTTTCTGGTTAACATATTACATTCTACATCTAGAGAAGCAAACAGAAAGGTAAATGAGGCCCATATCATAGTCTATTAGCTGTTAATATCTGCAATGCTCTCTCCTTCCAGTGGCCTAGTGAAGCCTTGGCCCCTGAAGTGATAAAGATGAGCTCTGCCAAGCTATTCCCCAGCTCTAAGGCAGTATTAACACGTTACAAAGTGCCAAAAGGGCCATTAAAAAAAAAAAGTGACCCACTTTTAGAAGTCAGCAGCTTTTCCTTCTGGTGAAGTATGAATATTTAAATCAGGCAGACAAGTCAAGGAGCAAACATTCCATCCTGAATGCAATGTGTGCATCTCCAGCTCAGAGCTGAAAGGATCCCGCTGTCATACACCAACATGGAAATGAATGCTCACTTACGACTCCAGAAGGGCAGTTTTCTAATCATTTTACTGCCTTTCAGATATCAAGTTCCAGATTTGGATGTGAGGGAAGAAAACAGTAAAAGATGGATCACAGTAACTCCTTTAAATTATACAGTTAATGATTTATATCAGGCATAATATAATTTAATTTGTAGTAAATCAAGCAAACTGATGAAAGGTTAGGTTTGTGGTTATAAGAGTTGTAAATTTGTTTTTACCTTCATGATATAGTAACAATGCATTAGAGGAGAATACCATTCGAGAAGATGGTAAACCCATCATAATAAAATTGACTAAAATCAAGTTCCAACCTAAGCATTACTGTTTAAATGAGATAAATAATAGCAACTATCAATACAACACAAGATACAGGAAAACGAACTGGAAAATAAATCAACCTGCTATTCAAAAGCCTACCTCCATTACAGCAATAGGGTTTCTTCGGCTTTACTGAGAATACACTATTAAATGAAATGTACCTTAAGTAAGTGGAAAAATCACCATCAGAAAATTCATATTAAGGCAAAAGATATAATTGGAAATTTTAGGGTCATCTGTTCCTATTCAAATCTATAATTAAAATTTACACAGAAACTCCCAGCCTTTACCCTGCCGGGCCTCCTGGACTACTACCTCCCCCACTCTCACCACCCCCACTTGGATCTCATATTTATCTTTCAAACAGTTTTTCTAAGTAACAGCCTATGCCACTTATCATAAGTAAATGTGGGATTTCTCTTATTCCTTCAGGCAACCCCAGATCAGGAAGCAATGTCATATATCAATTTTGCTTCTGCAACAGCTATCCAAACGCTTTTTCAACATTAAACCTGCCCTTTCCCTCACAAATATTTTCATTTGTAAACAAACAGGCCAAGATTTCACAACTAGGAACAAAATTCCTTTTAAGGAAGAAAACCCTGCTCTCTTAACTATAGACATTACTTTTTTCTACAAGATAGAGAATTGATTTAGTTCCCCGACTATGTTGTTTTAGCAACACAAGCAAACAAAAAAAGCAAACAGGCCAATGAAACCTTATTTCCTCCAAATACAAACTCATTCCAGTCCTGAAATGCTAGAGCACTTGTAGGTGCTAATCAAAGCTCACAAGGCGGGTGCAGATCAAAGCTTTCTAAGCAAGCTTCCGTGTAGGCAGGGGACAGTGTAGTCAATTAAAGCCTTCTAGTACCAGGGCCTATCATAACATTCAGTCTCAACTTGGTTTGTTTATTTCCCACAACTTCAGAAAAATGTTTAGGATGCAGCAAAGGTATTATGTTTGCTCTTACATATCATGTTCATTGCTCTATCTTTGCCTCGGTTCACAGGATTCCCCTGACTTAGAATGTCTCCATTCTCTCTGCCTTTCTGGATTCAAGTCCCACCTGGGTTCCCAAGCCTTCCCTGCCCTCTCTCCTCTCATTATCTATACCACATACTGACTTTTATTATGCAGTGTCCTGTTCTGCCATGTGTGTTTATTCCTTTCTTCCTACTAAGGATCAGTTAGCAGATATTAACACAAAGGAAGGGCTGAAAAAATACTTACTAGTTGATGGCTTTTTATATAAATATACACAGTTAAAATTCGCTGTGGGGAGTCAGGATGGGTGGAGAAAAAAACAGAGAGAGTGCCTGATACGTTTTTAAGACTCCACTATTACCCCGGCTTGATTACTTGCTATATTTTACCCAAGTAAGCAAGCTAGGAATTAGAAAAAATTTATTCAGAGCTTCTTAAATAAGCATTTTAGGTCTTAGTAAACAGAATCACATGAAAGAGCCAAAGCACTACAAAGTATTTCAAAAAAGAATAGTTAGAAATCAAGATTCTCTCTCTCTGTACATTCAGTTAATGAAAAAGGGCAGGGCCCCAACTTCAAACCACTCTCCTCTTGCGTGACTTGCCTGATCCCTTTATGCTGCAGAGCATGTGGCAGCCACACGTCTTGGGAAGAAGACTCTGGTCAAGGTTTACCTTCTTGGAATGTGGTCACCACAGAAACGAGGACAAACTCCTCTGCAGGCTGGACTCAGTGGTCCATGAGTGCACCACTGACTCTGTTTTCTTGCTCCAAAGAGATAAAGTACCATATTAAAACTCAATATATTTGGGGAAGAAAAGATAAAAACACAAAAAGGGCCTGTCTTATCTTCAGAAATGCAATTCTCAGCTTTGTGAGCTCTGGCATTCAGCTTAGCCAGATTACCAAGCTTATTTAAAAGCTGAAGGCTTTACCCCAACTTCATCTTTTGCTATTTTCAGGGTTTGTTTCCACGAGTGCGCCTGAGCTTGTGTACATGTGCTTCTCACACATCAGTGAACAGTGGCAGCAGAAACCCAGGTCCACAGCAGGAGGTTTAATTAACTGTACACAGGACAGTGCCAACAGTACTGGGGCCAACTCCCCTGGGGTAGCACACCAACAAGGCTAATATGCAAGGGAAATCCACTTCTGGGCTGAGGGGGAAGTATATTCCCATCAAGTAGGCAATCGGTACAACAAAAAACAAATAACCAACCAAACAAACACACCCAAACCCAAAACCTTGCCAGGACAGCCTTGGCAAGAAACTAGAGATTCTCTGAACACAAGGAAAGAGTTTAGTGTTTTCTAGTGGATGGCTCAGGTTTACTCTGCTTTCTAGCAGGTTATTAGAAGCCACTCTAAGGCAGTCTCATACAGGCCTTTCTAATCATCTTACCCATTCCCCTCATATATATTCTGTCAGAAGGGCTGGTAATGGGATTAAGCCATAAGACCAAAAACCAATATTAGACGACGATGGCAGTGGTGAAGATCTAGGTTGTGATCCAGATGGTAAATGAGCTTTCTACATGTAAACACACTGTAAAACTCAACGACTTGGAAGGAAGTCTGCCTTCACTCTGTGAAGAGTGTCTGGACAAATGAGGGTAGTTTTCAAAGACTCATCAAGGATTTCTCCTGTCTACACAGCAGGACACACAGTTGGCACTGCTCCCCCATAGTGAATGCTGAAGTCAAAAGTGTATATTCAGGACTTGAACTGTTTTCTAGTCTAGATCAAGGATGACACAGATCAAAATAAACAGCTTTACCCTCAATAAAGTTTAAGCTGATCTACAGTGATTCAGGAGGGCTATCCAAGCACTTTTTTCACATTTAACAAGTGACAAACTCATAGAGAATAAATGTAATTGACCAAATAAATATCACTAGGGGCAAATAAATGAGCTATCGGTATAGTACAAACCCAGCCTGAGATAAAGGCTTCAGGCAAGTTACCTCACCTCTCTGTGTTCTGGCTCCTCTCGCACCAGTTCCCCATGTAACTCATAGGGATGTCGGGAGGATTAATTTGATAATGTCCGTAAAGTGCTTTGAGCTCCTTAGAGAAAAGTGATACAAGCGGTTATTATTACATCCCACTGAGGCTGTGAGGTTGTACAACATTAAAAAAAGATAAAAACAACTCTTAGATAGTTTATTATGAAGAATTTTTATAGCCTGACAAGACAGTTTATAATCGTTTTTTATTAGTCTTTATTATATATGCCCAGGAGATAGGAAACATTCCTAGCTCCCTCTGCTACATAAAGAAATGAAGATAGTGACTTTTGAGACGGGAGGCATTCTTATCTCCATTTTCCAGATATGGAAAGCAAGACAGGAAGGTGAGTGGCTGTTTCAGTCACATTCAAAAGGTGAGAGGGTTAAGCATAATTAAGAATCTGGAAAACATCAAGGGTCACCACTGCATCCTTTCAAACTCTGACATTGCTCGGACAGGAGGGCAGCAACTAGGAATCCGAAAGCCTAAGATTAAATACTTGCTCTGCCATTTACTAGTTGTATAATCTTGAAAGAAGTGACTTTTTCTTTACGTGTGTCATGTTCCTCTGCGCAGTGGGGTTCAGTGAGGGTCAAATCACATAAAGTATGGGAACTATGTATGGGCAAGCAGTGACACGTGGTACAAATAAGTTATTACCTTTATTAGATCTCAATATTCCTGAGAATAGGAGTTCTCCTAACCTCTACAACTTTAGGACAGATAATCCCATGCCCTCAGACTAAATGAAATATGTGGTAATAATTTTTAAAATAGCTTTACTGAGATATAATTCATACACCATACAATTCACCCATTTAAAGCATACAGTTCAATGGCTTTTAGCATATTCACAGACTTGTGCAACCATCACCACAATTTTAGAACATTGCCCAGAAAGAAACTCCAAACACATTGGCAGCGCCTCCCCATTCCCACCACCGTCTCTCTCTCTCTCTCTCTCTCACACACACACACACACACACACACACACACACACACACATTCTTCTCTCCACCCTCGGGGCCATTAATCTACTTTCTGTCTCTTTCTAGACATTTAATCTAAGTGGAATCATAAAATATGTGGCCTTCTGTGACCGGCTTCTTTCACGTAGCATGACACCTTCTGGATTCACCCACGCGATAGCATGTATCAGCACTTCGTTCCTTTTACTGCCAAACAACAGTCCATCGTATGGGTACACCACGTGTTATTTAACCATCTATCAGTCAATGGTTATTTTCACTTTTCAGCTATCATGAATAATGTCGCTACGAAGATTTGGGTAGAAGTTTGGTTTGGACGTATGTTTTTGCTTCTCTTGAATACATAACCTAGGCGTAAAATTGCTGAGTCATGTGGTAACGCTATGGTCTAAGGTTCTGAGGAACTGCCAGGCTGTTTTCTGCAGTGGTGGCACCATTATGACATCCCCACCAGCAGGGCCCAAGGAGAAGGGAAGTGAAGGGGGACCACAGCAGGGAGACCGTGAACTGGTTGGTGCCTGCTCAGGGAGCAGCTAAACCAGCTCTGCACAGTGACAATTTGTGTTACCGACAACAGAGATGAAAATGCTTCACACCAAGTTTTAGAAGGAAGAAAACCGGCTGCTGAGGCATTTTCCTCCTTTCCTCCCTCCTTGCCTAGGCCCAGGCTAAGGCCAAGAGGACATGAGCAGCTTTTTACACACAGACTAGTGCTGCTCCCATCTCTAATAGGAAGTAATACAGAACTTGCAGAACCAGGCTTTAAAAAGCTCAGATCCAGGTGGTAAGATAATGTTGCCCTTTTGAGTCTCCCAAATTGGTACCCAAAATTTATGAAATTCGGTAGGCCGGGCCATCACCATTCCCTTCAGTGCACCAGGCTGAGCCCAACCCAAATACATACGTTCAACATAGGTCAAGCACATGCTAGCTCCAACCAGTGTATTCCTGTACAGTGGCATCTGCAAGCCAAACAGAACTGGTAGAGGGAAACAGATGGCTTCTAAAAGGGGAAGAGAAGAAAAACAGAAGGTCAGGTAGAAAAGGGTGGGGGAAAGAAGGAACTGGAAAGAGGATAAGAGAAAGGAGAAGCATATTTTCTGGTTTTGCTCTTCCCACCTGTCATAGCACTCTCCTTGCTGGTTGCCAGCATGCTCCCTTGCAAACACAGCTGCAAGTGACAAAGAGCAGCCACTGTCCTACTCAGGGGGTCCCTTCCATGTTCCATACTGTAAGCTGTACTGAAATGCCAACTGCTTACAAAAAAGGGAATTACACACCCATTAAAGATTCGAGTAGCAAACTGCAGCCTATAGCCAAAAAATTAGCATTGAGACCCACAGGTTCCCTGCAAAATAACGTAAGACTACCCAAAAAAAACATTAAAAAGCAACAGAATCAAAAGATTAAGTGCTTAAAAATGTGGCTTATTTTAATTTTGTAGTTTTGTCAGACCTATGATTAACTCAACGTAAGATCGTACTTTGTCATGTATTTCACATTGTCACCACATGTTCAGTATGCTGTGGGGGCTCTGCTCTTTTACAATTAAAAGAAAATCAGCAAGTCTTTTCCCAGCAGAGTTAGGGACTGCCACTAGAGATTGCCAATGAAGGGAAATGCTTCACACCAAATTTTAGAAAGGAGAGATATGGCTCTTTTTTCTTTTTTTCTCTCTTTCTCCCCAACTTTCCGAGGCCTAAACCAAAGCCAAGGCAAAGGAACTATAAGCAGCTTTTTACACACAGACTAATGTTGCCAGCAGAGTTCCAGTGGCCTTGCTCACGGCAGGAGAAGGCGCAGTGACTAATACCGCTGGGTCTTGTTGAAGAAAAGTGGCTGGTTTCCTTTGATCAACTGAGTGGTGTGCTGATCAGTGTGATTTCCCTGTTCTGCTGACTGTGAGCGTGTTGGGGAGAGCAGGAGAGCTGGCTTCTGAGAGGCCCATGCAGGGAAGCAAATTCCACTGCTGCCGAATCACAGAGAGCAACAAGAAATAAAAGAGGGCTGAACTGGAAGCAGACACCTTAATTCTGCCAGCATGTTACTTACTGATACAAGGATCTCTGGGAGGGCAATGAAGTAGGTGCTTCTAAAACTCTAATTCATCAACTGCAGTACTAGACATAACTGTTCAACACAATGTTCAAGACCAGAGTCCAAGCTCCTGAAACCATCATTTCAGAAAGTTTTAATCACTTCATCTTGATGGGGGAAGGAAAAAAAAATGGGATTAAGGAACAGCATAGGTAGCTCTTGGCACCCGAGACAAAGGAAGGGTATCCAGCTCCTGAGTGTATGTGTGTGTAAGACCAGAGCAGCAGTCTCCTCTCTTCTATCTGCCAGAGAAGAGTTGTTGGATTAACACAAATTAATCTCTTTGAATGCTATTCAGATTTTTTCCTTAGTAAACTGCAAAACTGACCTAAAGTTAAATATAGCAGTCTCCTAGTTCTCTGCTCCATTCAGATCTTACTGAGAAACACTTCTGTTATCTCAAGTTTCATCAGCAGACTGTACTTCTTCCTAGGGAACAACAGCAAAAAGTAGTTTTCTAAAAGCATAGTTAGTCTCTGAGGTAAAATACACCATCTATTTAAATGACTTCTTCCCAAAAAAGGATAACTTTCCATCTCTAAAGTTTTAATTCTTGATAAATGGAGTCTGTGATTTCTTACACTAGATTCTAATCATTGCTGCTTTAGAGTAAATAGTCAATTGCCAATTGAGCAAATTGGTTTGGCTATCCTAGTACCAGAAATGAAATGGATTAGGTCAGCAGGTGACATGTCACTTCAGTGCTGCCTGGGGGCCCAAAATACAGTTAGGTCATTTTTATTCTGGTGACAGCAAGAATGAAAACCAGAGCATTTAACATTACCTCCCACCTCTATTTTCATAGCCATCTTGGGCACAGAAGAGTTTCCAGAAGCCCTTAAGCCTACATCTCCAGCATCTAGGCTGCGTCTAGAGCCTCCAGAGATAGCCAAGTTGAAGCTGCCCAAGGATATCTGGGACTGGATACTCTGACTTTGGTCCTTAGAGACACAAAGTTTCTTGTCCACACAAGCAAACTGAGTTCTCTTTAACTTTTAAGCATGTTAGTGTGCAATTCCATTCTGTAGTACTTTTCCCTGAAGGAAGAGAATAGCCATTATACCTCTACTCAAGAGGGTGAGGAAACCTTCCAGTCTTTGCTCTGGGGGCAGGGAGAATCGGAGGAAGTTGTGGACACAAGCCAAGAAACAAAAACAAAAAAAGAATGATGGGAGGGGAGACAGGCAGGAGAAGACTGGCTGAAGTAGGAGAAAAATCCTTCTGTCCAGAAATCGAGGCCTCTTGCACTGCTAGAACACTCAAACAATCCAGTAACAGCTCTTCTGTCAAGCCTCCTTTCCCCCTATATATCTCAGGTTAGTAGCAGAATTAAAAAACTAAGGTAATCTTCAGAAGTTTCTTCCTATGAAAGAGTCAGAATGAGATCAGATTATTTAATAGTACCTGGACTCTTAAGATTCTGTGAGGTGATAGTACTCAACTTGCCAGGAGGAAGGAAAATGGATTTTGATTTTAAACAATTTACAAATTTCAAAATTATATGTCCAATCTTTAGACAATTATATAGTTTTTTAAAGATTCTGTTTATTTATTCATGAGAGACAGAGAGAGAGAGAGGTAGAGGGAGAAGTAGACTCCCCAAGGAGCAGGGAGCCCGATGCGGGACTTGATCCCAGGACCCTGGGATCATGACCTAAATCGAAGGCAGATGCTTAACCATCTGAGCCACCCAGGTACCCCAAGACTACTATATTTTTGTGATTGTATTTTTCTTACCATTTTTAATAGTAATAAAATAGAAAATAACATCAGCTTGAGAATCAGAAATCTAGGCTCAATAACTTAACCAGTTATTTTTTGTCTTTCTCGTACCTTTTTAGAGATCTACTCTTTCCCTGCTCTCAGTAGATGTAGTTCATCCAGAGATGACCTCAATCCTGCTTCAAGGGTGTCATGTGACCCAGGTTTGGTCAACAAGACAACTCTAGACCCCTGGTCACACTGAAGGATGACTGGTTCAGGGACTGAAAATCATGCCCATGTCTGTGCTGGTACTTCCAGAGAAAAAGAAAGTTTTCTCTCTTCGTTGGGAAACAGTAGGCTGTAACCCAGAGCTGCCAGAGGAAACCACTGCTAGTACAAGACAGCTTAGGTGCAAACATAGCTGAAAGGAGAACTGTTCCAAAACCTAGTGGAAGCCCCTAAGCCCAGCCATGTCTGAAACCAGCTACATCCCTAAACTTACTAGCTACATAAGCCAATAAATTCTCTTTCTTGCATAACAACTTAGAGTTGAATTTCTATCATGAAACCAAGAGTCCTCACATTACTAAACCAGCCAAATAACCTTGGACAAATCATTCAATCTCATTGTATACCAGTTCTCTCAACTCTAAAGGGGGAGGCAAACAAAATGAAACCATGTTTACCTTACAGAATTGAAAACTGCTAAGTACTACACAGGAGGCACTGATATTTTAACTAAAACAGAAGGTAGAGATAGATGGAATAAGATATTCAAGTGGCTAAATTGCTCCGAGCTGCGGGTGCTGATAAGATAACATTCCACTTCTATTCGTTTTCTCATCATTTGCCCTGGCCGGGCCTATGCAATCTTTATCAAACCTGTTAATCACCTAGTAAATCTTTAAGTATTTTCCCTTTGACTTTCGGTTAACAAGACTCTTCCACCTTCCTGGACATCTCTGACCAAACTACCTAAGTAGCTTACCGCGAAGGATAAGCAAAGGGATCACAGAAAAGGCCAATAAACAGTACCATCTTCAAAGGGGTGTGTGCGCCCGCGCAAGAATCTGCGTGAGAGTGAGAGACGGAGTGTGTGTGTGTGTGTGTGTGTGTGTGTGTGTGAGTGAGATCCATGCGGGGAGCGGAGGTAAAGGAATAATCCTCACATGAAGGCAAATTAGGGATGAAAAGGAGCTACTCCTACACAAGATGCAAATCTAAGTCCCTCAACGAATGTGCCAAACCACCCCCTCCCCCGAAGCCCTGGTATTCTAAGAGCAGAAATGAACTCTTTAAGATTAGTATTTCATTAGTTTTTATTAGAAAATCAGAATTTTCAAGTCAGAATTCATAATTAAATGTAATGTGTGTTTTGGAATTTGTTAGAGTGTTCTGATAAATGCTTGTTTGCACTGAACACTGGATCACCTCCCTCATGAATAACAGAATTAAAACCTTTCTGTAAAAATGTACCTGGTCTAGGGGCACCTGGGTGGCTCAGTGGGTTAAAGCCTCTGCCTTCGGCTCGGGTCATGATCCCCGGGTCCTGGGATCAAGCCCCACATCAGGCTCTCTGCTCAGCGGGGAGCCTGCTTCCCCCTCTTTCTCTGCCTGCCTCTCTGCCTACTTGTGATCTCTGTCAAATAAATAAATAAAATCTTCAAAAAAAAATGTACCTGGTCTTTACATCAATAGGAAAGAAGGATTATTAGTAAAACAAATATCCAAAAGTAAAAGTACTAATGTCTAGTCCTCTTTTGAGTGATGTAAGTGGGAAGATAAATAAACAACAACAACAAAAAGCACAACTACATTTTGCAACTGTGCTTGCAAGAACTAGGAAGAAAAATAATGAATGCACTACACCTTCAACTTCCAAAGCTTCTGGGCCTAAAGATTAAGCATGAATGAAATCATTCTTAAGAGGAGGTTTTATTTCAAGGTATTTTCAGTACCTCTGACATCAATTAGCTTTTTCATTATACATAAAATTATAACTACATGGTACACCTGGTAAAAAGAACCCCATGGCTCAGCATTTCCTAACCTTAATCAGTGTTTCATGTGAGCTGAACCCTTAATATTTTAAAGCAAATAAAAGATATGATGCTTTTCTTCAGGTTTCTAACTCACCAAAATGTTTCTGAAAGCCAAAATACATTGGTAAACGTTGTACATTTCCAAGAGTCAAAAGATAATTTCCATCAACTCATCTTTCTTAAAAATTTTTCTCCAAATGAAAAAACTGATAGCCAGAGTATTAATATAATAGTTATTCTGACAAACTACATTATGTAAAGTTTCTTCTCCAGCAAGATTCAAACAACAAACCAACAAGATATAGATCTGTTCCCAGATGATTCTGGAATAAAAATGCTATGTCAAATTGGCTTGGGTTATCAGATTTAGTTGGGACAATATCAAACAACTTTTGCTAAATTCCACTTGCTTTTTACTAAATTCAACTTGCTGTATGTGTTTGTATGTATAGGCTCCACTTCCAGAGAATCTAACTTACTTGGTCTAATATGGGGCCCTGGATGCAGCATTTTTCAAATGCTCTTCAGGTTATTCTAGGGGACGAGCCAGTGCTGAGAACCACTAGTCAACAGACAGATGTGGGTCTGGCCTTCAATACATAGACTAGGTTTTATTTTGATAACTATTCTATAATTGCTGAAAAAATCATTACTATTTAAATCACTACACTTTCACGAACATGCCTGTAGAAGATAAGATCCTTAAAAAGAGAAATCCCTACCAGCCTTGTTCAGCACTGAAGCCAAGTGGAATGCCTGGCACATGAATAGTTGCTCCATAAATATCTGTGAATGAATGAATTAAAAACTAAAAAGTACACTTCAGTTTTGGTAGCTTGAAGCAATACAGCACAGACTCTCTTAAATCAATAATGACCAGGTTAGGATCAATTTTAAAAAAGCTGGGGGGGGGTCATCAAAATCTATAAACCATAAAAATCTGTATATATACCTAAGCACTTTAACTTAAATGAAAATCCATTTGCTAACATTGTAAGATAGGACCAGGCCTTTTGTTTGTGTGGATCTACACCTTAAAGAATGTCAAAATGTCTCTCATAAATTATAACCATAATGCATTCTCTACCATTTCCACTTGTGACTTTTTTGTTGTTGTTGTAGATTCAAGTTTATATTTAAATTCCAGTTAGTGGAATACATAGTGTAATAATCAGTTTCAGGAGTAGAATTTAATGATTCATCACTTACATACAACACGCAATGCTCGTCACAAGTCCCCTCCTTAGTGCCCATCACCTCTTTCACCCATCCCTCCACCCACCACCCTTCTGATAACCATCAGTTTGTTCTCTCTAGCCTGGGTGGCTCAGTTGGTTAAGCAGCTGCCTTCGGCTGGGGTCATGATCCCAGCGTCCTGGGATCGAGTCCCACATCAGGCTCCTTGCTCGGCAGGCTCCCTCTGCCTGCCACTCTGTCTGCCTGTGCTCTCTCTCTCTCTCTCTCTATAACAAATAAATAAATAAAATCTTTAAAAAAAAAAAAAGTCCATTTTATGGTTTGCTTTTCTCTCCATCCCCCATGTTCATTTGTTTCTTAAATTCCACATACAAGTGAAATCATATGGTATTTATCTTTCTCTGGCTGACTTATTTCACATAGCATGATACTCTCTAGCTCCATCCGCATCGATGCAAATGGAAAGATTTCATTCTTTTTGATGACTGAGTAATATTCTGTTGAATGTAAGTGCCACAACTTCTTTATTCATTCACCAACCGATGGACATTTGGGGCTCCCTACATAATTTGGCTATTGTTGATGGTGCTGCTATAAACACTGGGGTGCATGTACCCCTTCAAATCAGTATTTTTTTATCCTTTAGGTAAATACCTAGTAGTGCAATTGCTGGATCGTGGGTAGTTCTATTTTTAACATTTTGAGGAACCTCCAAACTGTTCTCCAGAGTGGCTGCACCAGTTTGCATTCCCCCCAACGCCACCTGTGACTTTTATGATGAGAATTTAAGACACTTTGAAGCAATCTGAATGTAGGATCCTTCTGGAATTAAAAATTTATCCCATTCTTTTACAGTTGTCTCACCCAAAGGTAATTGGGCAGCCATTTTGTACTAACTCAGCTTTATCAGCTCTTCCCAAAGATTTAACTTGGTTTTCATGGGAACAACTTGTTTTTCATAAGTCACTGGTTTATGTAACAGTTCAATTACATAATTACAACAACAAGAACAAGTGGCATGAATGGGCTTGGGAACAAACACAACTCACTCTTGATAAGCATTCTACAGCTGATGGGAGATGTATGTGAGCACCTCAGACAGCAACCTACTGGCCACCGGCATTCAGAGGGACTGACAAGTGACAGTTAGGCCAACAGTCAGTTAAGACTTTTCTCTGCACAGAGCTTTTACTGTTACACAAACGCTAGCCACAGGTTTCTTCCCACTGACCTTTCCAAACCCCTAAGGCTGTCAGTTCATCCCTTCACTAGCAGAGCATCTGAACTGAGATGCACTGAAAAGTAGCACCAGGTCTGCATACTGCACCATCAGAGAGTCATCAGATATAGAGGCGGCAGGAGTCATGGAATCTCTTAATACAAACACCTTAATGTACATCCAGACTCTCTAACTCAGATGGAAGGCATATATAAGTTAACAACTGAGGGATCCATCTACAATATAAGAGGAAATGAGCCTAAAATCAGAATGTTTAAAATGCTCAACATATTATTTCACTGAGAGTGTTTGTAATAAAAGCCTCAAAAGGATATAGACAAGTAGAATAAGTCTGTTTTGCTCATCCAGAATCAGCTCCCATTCGGCAGGTGTCTCAAATGAGGACATTCTGGCAACAAAGAACTGCTGCCACCAGGAGGCTCTACAATGTACCTTTTATTGAAAGCCTTAAAATTTTAAATATTCTTGCTTCTCTACAGCTAATGTGATACCTTTTCAAATACACAAGTTTTCCATGGAAAGTTGCTTTTAGTAAAGTTACAGCATTTCTACTCCCTACTTGCAGGTAATAAAGCCTCAGATTTTGAATTTTATCTTAGAAGAAGAAAACAGAACTATTAAAATGTTTTTAGAGTAGGCAGCAGTTTTGTTTTTATTTCAGCCTTTCCCAACAAAGCTGATAACTCCAACCTTATTCCATGGGACATCTGGTGGAAGACTCCAAAAGCAAAATAGACTGTGCATTTTCATTGGCTTGGACTATGTGGGCCAGCATCCATAACAAATTAATTCAAATTATTTCTAGGTTAAATATGGAAGCGATGACAATGGCAAAAGGAGGACTTTTACTTTAAGGATCTGTAAACCTTGACGGTTTTCAAATTAGTCTCAGCTAGCATCATACTCAAGATTTCAAAACAAGGAACTAGATTTTTGGAAAAAGGTCCTTGCTAACATATTTTTTAAAAAGATGGTGAATAAATTTGTCAACAATGTTCAATTTCTAGGAATCTAAATTTGTTCAAGATGGACATGTCATTTCTACTGTCCATGAAACATTTTTTAGTCTGTGTGTTTGCTTTACCACAAGAGCTCTCCCAATCAATGAATCAGGAATTGGCTGTAAACATGTAATGCAGATTTCATAGATGCTCCTGTTTTAAAAGACCTTTAGATAGGGAGACTTTAAGATTAGCTACAGAATCTCTGTACTTTGTGCTAGTAAACAAACCATGTGCTGTCCCTACCCCTCAGGACTCAGTTCCATAAAAGTTACATTACTTACAAGCACAAATAGTTTAGTCTTTTTGCTGAGCTGATGGGCTTTTTACTTATCTATTTTTAAAAAGCTAATCAAGTGCCACATCTTATAAAGATAACTGATTTTATTTGCTTTAAGCAGAGTAAAAAAAAAAATCAAGATGGATAAAGTGTTAGAAAAAACCTCTGAATGTCAGGACCAAAAATAAATAAAAATATTATTGGTATTAATCTGTTTTGGTTTATATAAAAACCGTAACTAAGGATTTTTCCTGAGTTCATACTGTACTTGACTAAAGGAAACAGCCAGAATAGTT
>RCUC01162753.1:0-64582 GCA_003697995.1 Taxidea taxus jeffersonii | reverse complement strand
TTATTAATTCTTTCAAAGAACCAGCTCCTAGTTTCATTGATTTGTTCTATTGTTTTTTTGGTTTCTATTTCATTGATTTCTGCTTTGATCTTTATTATTTCTCTTCTCCTGCTGGGTTTAGGCTTTCTTTGTTGTTCTTTCTCGAGCTCCTTTAGGTGTAGGGTTAGGTTGTGTATTTGAGACCTTTCCTGTTTCTTGAGATAGGCTTGTATTGCACAAATACATGGAGACTCAACAGCATCCTTCTAAAGAATGAATGGGTCAACCAGGAAATTAAAGAAGAATTGAAAAAAAACCATGGAAACAAATGACAATGAAAACACAACGGTCCAAAGTCTGTGGGACACAGCAAAAGCAGTCCTGAGAGGAAAATATATAGCGATACAAGCCTATCTCAAGAATTGCTTTGGGGTGGAATGTTCTGAATATATCTGTGATATCCATCTGGTCCAGTGTGTCATTTAAGACCTTTATTTCCTTGTTGATCTTTTGCTTGGATGATCTGTCCATTTCAGTGAGGGGTGTGTTAAAGTCTCCAACTATTATTGTATTCTTGTCAATGTGTTTCTTTGATTTTGTTATTAATTGGCTTATATAGTTGGCTGCTCCCATGTTAGGGGCATAGATATTTAAAATTGTTATATCTTCTTGTTGGACAGATCCTTTGAGTATGATGAAGTGTCCTTCCTCATCTCTTATTATAGTCTTTGGCTTAAAATCTAATTGATCTGATATAAGGATTGCCACCCCAGCTTTCTTCTGATGTCCATTAGCATGGTAAATTGTTTTCCACCCTCTCACTTTCAATCTGGAGGTGTCTTCAGGTCTAAAATGAGTTTCTTGTAGGCAGCATATTGATAGTTTTTTTCTTTTTTTATCCATTCTGAAACCCTGTGTCTTTTGATTGGGGCATTTAGCCCATTTACATTCAGGGTAACTATTGAGAGACATGAATTTAGTGCCATTGTATTGCCTGTATGGTGATTGTTACTGTATATTGTCTCTGTTCCTTTCTGATAATACTTTTAGGGTCTCTCTTTGCTTAGAGGACCCCTTTAAATATTTCCTGTAGAGCTGATTTGGTGTTTACAAACTCTTTCAGTTTTTGTTTGTCCTGGAAGCTTTTTATCTCTCCTTCTATTTTCAATGATAACCTAGCTGGATAAAGTATTGTTGGCTGCATGCTTTTCTTGTTTAGTGCTCTGAATATATCATTCCAGTTCTTTCTGGCCTGCCAGGTCTCTGTGGATAAGTCTCCTGCCAATCTAATATTTTTACCATTGTACGTTACAGACTTCTTGTTCGTGCTGCTTTCAGGATTTTCTCTTTGTCGCTAAGACTTGTAAATTTTACTATTAGATGGCGGGGTGTGGACCGATTCCTATTGATTTTGAGGGGTGTTCTCTGCACCTCCTGGATTTTGATGCTTGTTCCCCTTGCTATATTAGGGAAATTCTCTACAATAATCCTCTCCAGTATACCTTCTGCTCCTATTTCTCTTTCTTCTTCTTCTGGAATCCCAATTATTCTAATGTTGTTTCGTCTTATGGCATCACTTATCTCTCGAATTCTCCCCTCGTGGTCCAGTAGTTGTTTGTCTCTCTTTTGGTCTGCTTCATTATTCCCTGCCATTTGGTCTTCTATATCACTAATTCTGTCTTCTGCCTCATTTATCCTAGCAGTAAGAGCCTCCATTTTTGATTGCACCTCATTAATAGCTTTTTTTATTTCAACTTGATTAGACTTTAGTTCTTTTATTTCTCTAGAAAGGGCTTTTATTTCTCCTGACAGGGTTTCTCTAATATCTTCCATGCCTTTTTCGAGCCTGGCTAGAACCTTGAGAATCGTCGTCCTGAATTCCAGATCTGACATATTACCGTGTCTGTACTGATTAGGTCCCTAGCCTTTGGTCTTGCCTCTTGTTCTTTTTTTTGTGTTGAGTTTTTCCGCCTTGTCATTTTGTCCAGATAAGAATCCGCTGTTCTCCTTGTTAAGTGAACTTGGTCTTGGCTGGATTTCTTTGATCTTCTGGGGGAGGGGCCTGTTGTAGTGATTCTCAAGTGTCTCTGCCCCAGGTGGAATTGCACCGCCCTTACCAGGGGCCGGGCTAAGTAATCCTCTCAGGTTCGCTTTCGGGAGCTTTTGTTCCCTGAACACTTTCCTTAGAGTTCCGGAGGACGGGAATGAAAATGGCGGTTCCCAATTTCCGGTTCGGAGAAGCCAAGAGCTCGGGGCCCCAGTCTTCAGTGCGCCTTCAGAGAAAAGCGTTTAATCATTCCCGTCTCCCCCGCCTCCAGCTGCACTTGGAGAAAATAGTGTGTAAGCAGTCCCATCTCACTGGCTTCTGGGAGCACTCCGAGCTCACCCAGCCTGTGACCAAGTGTCTCTGTCTCTGGCAGAGTCTCACCTGGAGTCTCTGAACCCCGTAGATCCCTGAGCTCTCCCGGGTCAGAGTCTCCCCTCTTGTGGGGACCCCTCGCACAGAGCACCGGCTGGTGTCACAGACCACGGCTCTAGGAACCCTTGGCTCTGTCTCCGCAGTCGGCTTTCCCGCTCTAATACCTGTGAGCTCTGCGACACTCAGACACCCCCGATCCTTCTGTGACCCCGTGGGACATGAGTCCATGTTGTCCCTGTGAGGTCTTCACCCCAGTTTAGCCTCAACTCCAAAAGATTATGTAATAGTACAAAGGTGTCCTTGGATATGGGTCACTTTAAAATAATTTTTGTTCTGAGAGAAAATGATATAAAGGAGGAAATAAATTTTAAAATTCTAGCATCTTGGAATTGCCATAACATTAATTTGTTGGAAAGTGGTATAATATGATAAAATGTCATAATCTGGGTTTGTGTCCTTGCTTAGCAACTTAACATGTGTGTAATTTTAGGCAAATTGCTTTAACTCTAAATCTGAGTTCTTCATCAGCAAAAGTTTGTTATAATAACAACTTAAGAGCTTGTGAAGTTTAAGTTATACATATTTTGACAGTGCATAAGGTCATAATGTCCTATTCCTCTAAAACTTGAGGATGAGAATAAAATTATGAACAATCCACATATTATAAGATTTATCAGAGGAAATGAAAATGTCTGTATAACAATAATTTAATGGTTAAGCATACTGGAAGATTTAAATTTTAATCAAATTGTATACTCTCCAGTTTTTAGCTCTTATTTAACAGAAAAAAAAGTTGACATGAGAGAGAATATTTACAGAATTATTTGAACCATTAAAATAGGAAGAATTTAGTCTCATTTTTTTCAGAATGGTCCATAAAAATGGATTTGAATATTCTGCGCATTGAAGATGTCTAGATTGTTGAGAAGTAAAGATAGATAATGGGGTTTCATTGTATTAAGTAAAATAACTAAGATTTTCAAGTTATTTTATTTTACTGCAAATGAAGAAATGCTTATGCTATAAGTTCATACTAGAAAAATAAGTAACATATTGTGCAGTTATTTCTTTTTTCCTAATAGCTATATTGAAGTGTGATTGACATACTAATAATGACATACAATTAAAGTGTAAATTGATAAGTTTTTTTTTAAGTTTTATTTATTTATTTGAGTGTGAGAGAGAGAGAGAGAGAGGTAGAAACAGTATGAATGGGAGGGGCAGAGGGAGAGGTAGAGAGAATCTCAAGCAGACTCCATGCTGAATGAGTGTGGGACCTGAAGCAGGACTCCATTCCTGGATGCTAAGACCATGACCTGAGCCAAAACCAGGAGTCAGAGGCTTAAGTGACTACGCTACCCAGGCTCCCCTAAATTTGTTAAGTTTTGATATAAGTATATACTCATGAAACCACCACAATGATCAATATAGTGATTATATCATCACCCCCAAAGTTTCTCCATGCTCGTCTATTAACTCTTTCTTCTACCTCTGCTTCCCATCCCCATCATCAAACAGTCTTATGCTTTCTGTCACTATAAATTAGTTTGAATTTCCTATAATTTTTCATAAATGGAGTCATGCAGCAGTTACTCATTTTGCCTGGCTTTTTTTTAAAACCATAAATATTTTCAGATTTTCTATGTTACATATGTATTTCATTTTTTAAATATATGGAATCATAGTCCCTTGTACAGATTTACTACAATGGTTTTATCCATTTGTCTGTTGGTGGATACTTGTGTTGTTCTCAGTTTTTGATTATTACAAATAGAGTCATTTTGAAAATTTATGTACAGGTCTTTGTATGCTCTTATACTTTTACTTTTCTTGTTAAATGCCTAAGAATGAAAATACTGAGTTAAAAGGTAGATATATATTTAACATTTCAACATACTTCCAAAGTGTTTTCCAAATGGGATAGGGACATTTTTACATTCTCACCAATATAGGAAAGTTCCAGTTTTCCACATCTGCACCAACATTTAGTATGATCAACATTATAAATTTTAGCTATTTAAATAGATATAGTGGCATCTTGTGGTTTTAATTTATGTTTTCCCAATGTTTAATGGTGTTGAACATCTTTTCATAAACTTATTTGACATCCTCATGTCATCTGTATTGAATTGTCTGTTCAAATATTTTGTCCTTTTCTTTTTTTTTATTTAAGATTTTACTTATTTATCTGACAGAAAGAGACACAGCAAGAGAGGGAACACAAGCCGGGGAGTAGCAGAGGGAGAGGGAGAAGCAGGCTTCCCACTGAGCAGGGAGCCCAATGTGGGGCTCTATCCCAGGGCCCTGGGATCATGACCTGAGCCAAAGGCAGATGCTTAATGAGTGCACCACCCAGGGGCCTCCTGTACATTTCTTTTTTTTAAAGATTTTATTTATTTGTTTATTTGAAAGAGAGAGAGAATGCAAGCACCAGTGAGCAGGGGAAGGGACAGAGAGGGAAGGAGAGGGAGAGGAAGAGAGTGTCAAGCAGATTCTGTGCTGAGTGCAGAACCTGTCACAGGGCTTGATCTCATGATCCTGAGATCATGACCTGAGCCAAAATGAAGAGTTGGTTGGCCCTTAACAAACCGAGCTACCCAGGTGCCCCTGTTTTGCCCATTTCTAAATTGGGTTGCCTATAGTCTTATTATTAAATTTTGAGAATTATTTATATATTCTGGATAAAGTTGTTTATCAACTAGGTAGTTAGAAAATAGTTTCTCCTAGTGGTGGCTTGTCTTTTCATTCTCTTAACAGAATCTTTCAAAGAGAAGTTCCTAAATCTATGATGTCCAATTTATCATTTTTTATACATGGTGCTTGATAGTGTACATAAGCTTAGTTAAATGCCTAACACAATTTCAGAAGATTGATGTTTTTCATAGATTTTTTTCTAGAAATTCGATTGTATCTTTTTAACAATGAAAATTTCAAACACATGCAATAGCAGAGAACTGCAGGTATTCATCAACCCTGTTTCAATAGTTATCAACTCATGGCCAGTCTTGTTTCATGTGTACTTCTTTCCTCTTCCTCATACTCCCAAGTTATTAACATTTTAAAAGCAAATTGTTGAAGTATATAGAGTAGACTACAAATCATAAGTATCTAGCCCAAAACACTTTCACAAAATGAAAACATTATACTGTATGTTTCATTGTATATATGCATATATATTCAGAATCTTAATCAAGAATTTAAATATTACCAACTCCCCAGAAGACCACTCCTGTTCTCAAAGGAATCTCTGTTCTTCCAAATAACATGCATGAATTTTGTCTGTGGCTAAACTTACATAATGAAATCATATATTATGTCCTCTCTTATGTTTCAGTGATTTTGTTCACTATATGTTTATTAATTTATCTATGGTGTTTCATATGGTAAATTGTTCATCTGATATTTAATATTTCATTTTAAGAATATAAAAATTTATTAATTGATTCTGGTGTTAATGAACTTTTAGACTCTTTTCAATTTTGAGCTTTTACATGTAGAGTTGCTCTGAATATTCTTACACATTTTGTTATTGTTGATTACATACATACATGTTTCTTGACTATATAGCTAAAGATAGAATTGCTGGCTGATTGAGTACATATGTAATTAGTTTCAGTAGACACTGAAGTTTTTACAAGTAGCTGCACTAGTAATGTACGAAAGAATATTGGATCCATGCATACTATATGATATACTGAGCAATAATTTTTAATTGCCTAATTGATTAGTTTAAGTATTACACTTGTTATAGTAAGTTTTCTTGCACCTTTAGCTAATGAAAACAATCTCGTTTAATTCTATTACTCACTTAACTGCCATTTATACTTGTTATTCATGAGTAATTTCTGTGAACTTGTTCAGTCCTTTGGTCCAACCATTGAATTTCTAGAACTGCCAAGCTGAAGATTGGATCCTTAAATGAAGAAACTGACCAAAGCCCTTCTACTTCCTGATGTTTCAAAAGAGTGTTAATTTGGTCTCCCTCGATATTTTTTGGTTCATTTCATTATAACTGCAACAGGTCTAAAAGAAAACACAAAACAAAAATAGTATCCTAAAGCCTGATACATAGATGTACAATAAATGTGATTCTCCTCCCTTCTATTACAGTAATCTTTTACAATTTCCTTTAGCATTTTCATTATTGTTAACATCTAGCCTTTTATAAAAAGTGCCTCCATGGCCATGGCTTTAGTTCCATCTAGACAAAAAGTAGAAATCCATTGCCATGTAACTCTTCAAGCTTCAGTGACAAATCAATACCACATCTCTATGAAACAAGTATATTTTAACAGTGTTTTCACAAAGAACCTGACCTACCCCATCTTTATGTAAGTTTGGGACCAATCCAAATATCAGTATAGATTTGTGTAAAATGTTCCCATGTCCAGAAATACTGTTAGAGGCTTTGAAATGAACTCATAATAATAAAATAATTAAAAAATCATTTTGAAAATTTGAATAACTCACTGTTGCTATTGCAGATAAACCAGGTAATGATTCATGGTTTTCAGCATAGTGAGTAAAATTATTTGAATTGAACATTGGCTTATCTTTTACATAATTAGGTATTATTTAAAAACCATTATCTGGGGTGCCTGGCTGGCTCAGTCGGTTAAGTGACTGCCTTTGTCTCAGGTCATGATCCTAGGGTTCTGGGATTAAGTCCTGCAATGGGCTCCGTGCTCAGCGGGGAGCCTGCTTCTCCCTCTCCCTCTGCCTGCCACTCCTCCTGCTGTGCATGCTCTTTCTCTCTCTCTGTCCAATAAATAAATAAAATCTTTAAAAGAATTAAAAGAAATAGGGGCACCTGGGTGGCTCAGTGGGTTAAAGCCTCTGCCTTCGGCTCAGGTCATGATCCCAGGGTCCTGGGATCGAGCCCCACATCGGGCTCTCTGCTCAGTGGGGAGCCTGCTTCCCTTCCTCTCTCTCTCTGCCTACCTGAGATCTCTGTCTGTCAAATAAATAAATAAAATATTTTAAAAAAAGGAATTAAAAGAAATAAAAACCATTACATTTTTGGGTGTTCATGCCTGTCTGGATTCTATATTTATTCCAGTTAACTGACAGAAGGCCAGAGAACTCAGTGAACACAGTAGCAGTATAGCGTAGTCTTGTGTTTGGTACGACTTATTGCCACTTGTGAATAAATGTTTTCACATTGGATAATGAAAGGCTAAATTGATTACAGGTTATAAACCAATTAGGTGGCCCTGAAGTGACTGAGGAATACAAGAGTAGAGTAGAAACAAAAATGAGGCCTGATTTGCACATAAATAATGTAACCAAAGAGATATAAAAAGTAAAGCCACTTATTCTTGTTCTCAAGTCGTTCATTAATTTATATTTAGTCATCTACACAGACCTATTACAAAGCAAAGGGCAAATGATAGAACTTGATCCTTTGATATTTATTGATTCCAAGAAAGTACTAATTATTGCTGGAGATACTCTTTTTTAAAAAAATGTTATTTATTTATTTGACAGACAGAGATCACAAGCAGGCAGAGAGGCAGGCAGAGAGCGAGGGGGAAGCAGGCTCCCCGCTGAGCAGGGAGCCCGACATGGGGCTCGACCCCAGGACCCTGAGGTCATGACCTGAGCCAAAGGCAGAGGCTTAACCCACTGAGCCACCCAGGTGCCCCTGGAGATACTCTTAGAGGAGAAAAATAAATTAAGACACAAGTCCTCTGAGAGTTAATACTTGGTCATGCATAGTATGTGTTTATTACAGGTGGAAATTTAGAATATGTGCAAAACAAGAGTTTCTGAGGTGTTCAGTCTAACATTCATTTTATTTTATTTTTAATGAGATAGATCAACTATTGTGTTACAGTTAGTATTTAACCAAATCTTCTTAAGTCTTCTAATTAAGTCTGTGCTGTGAGAATGCATACCATTTCTGTATAAGGGCTGCTCAGTAGTCTAGTTATTACCTATAGAATCATTCCCCTTCCTCTACAGTTCCTGTGGAACTAAATACAGATCCCTTAACTTCATAGCTGGATATTTAGATATAAAGTGTTTAGGATAGTGGTTTAGGCGTTTGTATTTTTAAAAAAGCTCCATTGAGGGCGCCTGGGTGGCTCAGTTGGTTAAGCGACTGCCTTCAGCTCAGGTCATGATCCTGGAGTCCCAGGATCGAGTCCCGCATCGGGCTCCCAGCTCCTCGGGGAGTCTCCTTCTCCCTCTGAACTCCTCACTCATGCTCTTTCTCACTGTCTCTCTCTCAAATAAATAAATAAAATATTAAAAAAAAATAAAAAAGCTCCATAGAGAATCCAATTCAATGAACTAGTTTTCCATTTAATTCACTTTTATTCCTGTGCCTGCCCCATGTCTGTGGCAGTAAATTTTAGCAGCTACACACCAGAATTATTGTTCTCTTATACCTTGGCAGACAGATTGTATTTCTCAGCCTCCTTTACAGTTAGGTATGGCCATGTGGCTGAGTTCTAGCCAATATGGTGATTTGTGATTTCAACAAAAAAAGATCTTTCTATTAAGGCTTACATGCTCTTCCTTTTTTGTCAGTTGGGTGCTTTTTCCATGACCAGCTTTTATAGCCATGAGTTGAAGGTTCCAGACACACCATCAATCCACATCCCTAGATCAATGTGTGGAGGAAAACATTTCTGCTGACATAGAAATTCCCTGTGACCAACCAACAAATTTGTGCTCTGTTTGAAACATTATTTAAATGTGGAACTATTTGTTATAATTAACCAGCTCTAAATAATAACCAAATGATGTACTAGTTACTAAAATATGTAAGGGAAGGCATCCATATCTTGAAATAGTTTTGTGCTTTTTTTAAAGATTTTATTTATTTATTTGAGAGATCACAAGTAGGCAGAGAGGCAGGCAGAGAGAGAGGAGGAAGCAGGCTCCCCGCTGAGCAGAGAGCCCAATGCGGGGCTCGATTTCAGGCCCCTGAGATCATGATCTGAGCCGAAGGCAGAGGCTTTAACCCACTGAGCCCCCCAGGTGCCCCTAGTTTTGTGCTTTTAATGAAATGTTTCATTATATTAAAAAGGTACACATTAAAATAAATCTTATAGAAAATTCCTGATTACTTCACCAATGTGGGCAGCTCAAATATACCAAAACATTATTTAAAATAAGTTGATATTTCTCTGTGACACCAAGGCACAACATTATAATTAGGGATTAGATACAGTTCCAAATAAAGAAAAACAACTTCTAAAATTCAGCTATGTCAAAAAACTGAATGAATGCCCACAGTGGCAGTGGCGGTAGTGGGGGTAGGGGATCACCTCAAGAGATGTTGAGCCACACAAAGTTTATAATGTCAGTGAGTGGGCATTTAGCTGTCACATGACTATTAATAGAATCCTGAAATGATATAGTACAAATATGGACCTGCCAGAATATTATTCACGTGCTAGGATTTCCCAGAGTCATTACAATCTCAATATCTCATTTATAAAACTGGTATTGAAAAGCATTCATCACATGAACAGGTAATGAAGATTAACTAACAATGAGGATTAACTAACTAAAAAAATACTGAAGCTTAAAAATGCCAAATAATTTAAATGATTTAAAATACCACAAACTATAAGTTTTTTTATTTGTTCAATATTATATAATTATATGATTTGATATAATTTTACTAAGAGAAACTAAATTTTTTTGTTTTGTGTTTGTTCTTATTGTTGCTGTAAGTAACAATGCCAGATAAAACAAGAAATAGCTCTTATTTTGTGGTAGGAACAGTGAATTCACATTTTTCTTACTGACTTTAGGTAGAATCTACACCTCTAGGACAATGGAAAAATGGGATTAAAAGGATTCTCTTTCCCTCCCCAATCTCCTTTTTAAAAACTGACCACCTCTATAGAAAGGATGCTAGACTAAATTAATCATTAATATGATTTGGAATGGCAAATTCTTTCCTTTTATGATCAGAAAAACAGACATTATTTGAGGTATGGCCTTTAGCCTGGTGTTCTTGGGGACATGCAGTAATCTGTAGACAGACCTGGAATAATGACAACTCATTCCTGAAGTCATCATGCCAATTACCTCTTCCTTTCCTGGTTTACCTAGTTATTTACCATGCAACTCTCCCATTTCCAATGACTCAATATTACTTGTTAATTTTTGTGACATTAACAGGTACCACCCACAGGAAAAAAAAGAATAATATTTCTAAGAAATCAGCAAATAAAGTAAATGCTGTGTTAAAAACTTTTCTTGGCCTAACATGCTTTATGCTCCCCATTTGCCTTTGGCTGTTAAAATGTTACACAAAACAGCTAAATAAGACAGATTTCCAAGGAGCTGAGCTATAAATATCTTGACATATTACTTGATGAAGGTAAATAGTATCATTTTCTATTTTATTAACTTCATGTGATATACACTCTGATCTCTTTTTTTTAAACTTTATTTATTTGATAGACAGAGATCACAAGTAGGCAGAGAGGCAGGCGGTGGGGGGCGGGTTGGAGGGAAGCAGGCTCCCTGCTGAGCAGAGAGCCGGATGCGGGGCTCGATCCCAGGACCCTGAGATCATGACCTGAGCCGAAGGAAGAGGCTTAACCCACTAAGCCACCCAGGCGCCCCTATACACTCTGATCTTAAAAAATTATTATATTTGGAAGAGAGAAGAGATAGCTTGTTCAGAATCCCCTCTACCTATAATTTATTGGGCCTTCTGTGACTGCTATGCATCTCAAATTCTGATCTGTTAATGTTATCTAGTATTTGGCTAATGGGGTATATTTTGTTTTTTTCTTTATCTAAAAATGTGACAGAAGACTAAGAGATGTCTTTCCAGAGGGCAATGGGATTTATGAATCATCGAACAGGAAAATCAACTTGCTTTCTTTTTCTCTTTCTCTTCTTTCTCCCTTTCTTTCTTTCTTTCTTTCTTTTTTTTTTCTTTCTTTCTTTCTTTTTTTTTTCTTTCTTTCTTTCCTTTCTTTCTCTCTCTCTCTCTCTTTCTTGGCAGCAATCCATTTCTATTTAAAATACTGTCATTATCCTAGATCTATCATAGTTTTTCTTCTTATTGTAACTTCTGTCCTTTCCAAGCAATGTGTGAATTTGACCTTGACATTGTAAATCCTGGCTGTGCTTTGCCACAACTTTATCTTCATTTCCTCCCTCATAGCCTCAGTAAATAGACTGTGATTAATCAGGCAACAGCATAATTTTCAGCTCATATTTTTCAAGCCTAAGCAATCAGATTACTTTTTATATCTTTGGGAATTATTAAACAGGATGCCCATTAATATTAGTGAATATGTGTAGCATTTTTCCTTAACAAGGACACTGAGTATATATTTTCTATAAGATAATTTCTCTAGATCAGTGGTCCTCATAGTTTATTATTTTCTGCAGAAACACAGTTAACAGCTCATACTCTTATGATCAACATATTCCCATGGAGTTACAAGGGAGGACGTTCAATCGCCCATGTGAGTCCACTCATCCTACTCATTCATGAATTCCCAACTAAATGGCAGTGAATCACTATTATAGGAATAACTACAAATAGCTTTATTTAAACACTTTTTTTTGCAAAGTAAATTATTTGGGAAAAGTAATGCTTTGAATACCATCAGTAAATAATCAGTTAACATGGCCCTTGGTCACCAGTGTAGCATACTAGTACCTTACCCATGGTTGAGAATTATGGCTTTAGATGGTATCTAAGATTACAGACCTACACTCAACACTGAAAACTCAAGAGATTGTTCAAATGGCTACCACTACACACCTCTTTTATATAATCTGCTGTTATGAAATTAGTAATGGTTCATGTTAGGAAAGTAGGGAAAAGAGAAGTCCAGTTCCTAGACTTCTTAGTGATACCAGTAAAGTAATGAAAGAATACGGACACATTATGCTCTTGTTTTTGTTCATATTATGACTTTAAATTCTCAAAATGAAAGAATGACCATCTTATCAATCTGGAGGAGTCCAAAGATGCTATGGTTTTGATTAATAAAAACAATCAAACAAAAACAAAGAAAATCATTCCCCCATTACAATGAAATCCTGTTTACTTAAGGAATTATTTGCCTGAAATATCATTTCAGGCCATGAATACTTTTAAGTATTTGATAAATTACTAGATACCATATTTGATTAAATTTCTTTTGATATTTTCTACTATACCATTTAACAATACATTGGAAGGAAAGGCCATGTAAAGCAAATTTTTGCATTCTTTTAAATATACAAAGCAAATATGAGCCACAGAGACAACAAATCTAAGGAGAAGAGAGGGGTTCTTTAGAAAAGGGCTTAATTCATAAGCCCTTAAAATCAGTATGCAAAATTATGGGTATATGGACACTTTGGGTGAGAAAAGAGTTTTTATCCTTTATTTTTTTTTTTTTAAGATTTTATTTATTTATTTGACAGACAGAGATCACAAGTAGGCAGAGTGGCAGGCAGAGAGAGAGGAGGAAGCAGGCTCCCTGCTGAGCAGAGAGCCCGATGTGGGGCTCGATCCCAGGACCCTGGGATCATGACCCGAGCCGAAGGCAGAGGCTTTAACCCACTGAGCCACCCAGGCGCCCCCTTTATTGGTTTTTTAAGTGGAGTTCATGATCTATTTAAAAGCTGAGCACCAAACTCTACTTTAGTATTAATGTTTTATAAGAGACAGAATAATAATTTTCTGTTAGACTGGGGAATGAAAAGGATGTAGGCTGCCAAGTTAGATTGCTTTCTGGCCATTCTGACTGAATTTGCCACAACTGTATTTCCTTTTTAGTTGAGGAAAAAGTTGGACATGACACACATAATCACAAAAATTTTCACAATATCAAATACAAACAATTCCATGGCTAATCATCTTGTGGGAATTGTTCTGTTGCATCTCTTTATTAAATTGGACCAAGTTTGGCAAACTATGGCCCATTGTTCAGATCTGACCCATGGCCTGTTTTCAAATGGTCTGTCAGCTAAGAAAGCTTTTATGTTTTTAAAGAATTTGCCACAGAAAATAGGTGTGTCCTGTAAAGATTATTTACTTCTGGTCCTTTATGGAGAAATTTCACCTTTACAAAGCTGTGAAATAGACAATTCATTGAGTCTTTTGAATAGTAGCTAATATTTATTGAGGGCTACAGACTGCCTGGCTATGTCCTGGAGTTGGTGATACATCAGTGATAAAAAATGACACAGATTATTTGCTTTTATGAATCTCATTTAGAGGTTGTTTAGAGAACACAAAAATAAAGTAGTAGGTGTATAAATTGAATAAATTATATAGTATGTTAGAAAGTAATAAATGCTGTGGAAAAAATCAAGCAAGATATGGGAATAGGGAGGCTTTGAGGGGCAGGTGAGATTTGCCCTTGAATAAGATGGTTAGAGTTGACCTCACTGAGAAGGTGACATTGTGCAGATTTAAAAGAGATAGATAATAAGACCTGGAACTTTGGAGAGAAGGTGGAGCAAATAGCCAGTGCCAAGACACTGAGGTTGTATTTTATGTTCAAGAAAGGTGGAGGGAAACAATTAAGAATTGACTTTTTATATTAATAAGATATGTTTTAGTCTCTCTCAGTCATAATTTATCTTAAACACATGTACTTTAAATTTTACCACAGGTAAATACATCTTTATGTTATGAAAATTCACCCAAGCTTAATGAGTCATCTGGGCTTATGATTTAAAACATTATCCAAAAGTGTTCTGATCAGGTGTTCAGAATCTGATCTGATTCTGCTGAGCCCTTCAGTTCCTAAAGAAGTATCAGTATGATAAGGCAGAGATGAGAATCTTAAACTGTCATTAATTCTATGTTTAGAATAGTACAATATGAAATAAATAAATAGGATGTAACTGCTGTGGAGTATACTTGCACATATACTATTAAACACACAAAATATTTTTTAAGTTTTTATTTAAATTCCAGTTAGTCAATATACAGTGTTATATTTTTCAAGTATACAATATGGTAATTCAACAGTTCCATACATCACCCTATGCCCACACAGCAAGTGTACGCCTTAATCCCCATCACTTATTTAACCCACCCCCCAGCCCACCTCCCTTTTGGTAACCATCAGACTGTTCCCTATAATTAAGAATCTGTTTATTGCTTTTTTTCTCTCTCGCTCACTTTTTTCCCCCCTTTGTTCATTTGTTTTCTTTAAAATTCCACATATGAGTGAAATCATACGGTATTTGTCTTTCTCTGATTTATTTTGCTTGGCCTAATACTCTCTAGTTCCATCCATGTAACTGCAAGTGGCAAGATCTTATTCTTTTTTTTTATGTCTGGATAATATTCCACTATATATATGTATATCACCATTGATCAATATCCATTGATCAATTGATGGACATATGGGCTGCTTCTGTAACTTGGCTATTATAAATAACACTGCTATAAACATAGGGGACTAGGTATCATTTGAATTAGTGTTCTTGTATTCTTTGGGTAAATACCCAAGAGTGTCATTTCTGGATCATAAGGTAGTTCTGTTTTTAACTTCTTGAGGAACCTCCATACTATTTTCCACAGTGGCTTCACCAGTTTGCACTCCCACTAATAGTGCAAGAGTGCCCCTTTTCCTCCACATCCTCACCAACACCTGTTGTTTATTATGTTCTTGATTTTTACCATTTTGACAGGTGTGAGGTGGCACCTCATTGTAGTTTTGATTTGTATTTCCCTGATGATAAGTGGTGATGAGCATCTTTTGATGTGTCTGTTGGTCATCTGTATGTCTGTATGTCTTCTTTGGAGAAGTGTCTGTTTATATTTTTTGCCCATTTTTAATTGAATTATTTAGGGGGATTGTTGAGTTTTATAAGTTCTTTATATATTTTGGAAATTAACCCTTTATGAAATATGTCATTTGCAAATATCTTCTTCCATTTTGCATGTTGCTTTTTAGCTTTGACTATTGTTTCCTTTGCTGTGCAGAAGCTTTTTGTTTTGATGTAGTCCCAGTAGTTGCTTTTGCTTTTGTTTCCCTTGCTTGGGAGATATTGAGAAAGAAGTTGCTACGACGGATGTCAAAGAATTTACTCCTTATGTTCTCTTCTAGGATTTTTATGGTTTCAGGTCTCATATGTACGTCTTAAATCCATTTTGAGTTTGTTCTTATGTATGGTGTAAGAAAGTGCTCCAGTTTCATTCTTTTATATGTAGCTACCATGTAGTTCCCAACACCATTGTTGAAGGGACTGCCTTTTTTCCCATTGAATATTCTGTCCTTCTTTCTCAAAGATCAATTGGCCAAATAATTGTGTGCTTCTTTCTGGATGTTCTATTCTGTTCTTTTGATCCATGTGTTTATTTTTGTGCCAGTATCCTACTGTTTTGGTTACTAGAGCTTTGTAGTATGATTTCAAGTCCAAATTTGGGTTACTTCCAGCTTTTTCTTTTCTTTTCCTTTCCTTTCTTTTCTTATTACTTTGGCTATTCAGGTTCTTTTGTGTTCCATACATATTTTAGGATTTTTTTGTTCTAGCTCTGTGAAAAATGCTATTGGTATTTTGATAAGGATTGCATCAAATCTGTAGATTGCTTTGAGTAGTATAGACATTTTGACAATATTTGTTCTTCCAATTCATGATCATGGAATATCTTTCCATTTCTTTGTGTCTCCCTCAATTTCTTTCACCAGTGTTCTATAGTTTTCAGAGTACAGCTCTTTCACATCATTGGTTAGGTTTATTCCTAGGTATCTTGTTATTTTGGGTGCAATGTAAATGAGGATGTTTCCTTAATTTCTCTTTATTCTACTTTGTTATTGGTGCATAGAAATGCAACAGATTTCTGTACATTGATTTTGTGTTTTACTGAATTTGTTTATAAGTTCTAGCACTTTTTTGGTGGAGTCTTTAGTGTTCTACATATAATATTATATTATCTGCAAACAGTGAAAGTTTTACTTTTTCTTTATTGATTTGGATTTCTTTTATTTCTTTTTGTTGTCTCATTGCTGCAATTAGTACTTCTAGTACCATGTTAAATGAAAGTGGTGAAACTAGACATCCCTATCTTGTGCCTGACCTTTGGGGGAAAGCTCTTAGTTTTCCCCCAATAGAAATGATATTAGCTCTTAGTTTTTCATATATGACCTTTATTATGTTGAGGGATGTTCCCTCCAGACCTATTTTGTTGAGAGTTTTTAATCATGAATGATTGTTGTACTTTGTCAAATGCTTTTTCTGCATCTACTGAAATGATCATATGGTTCTTATCCTTTCTCTTATTGATGTGATGTATCATGTAGATTGATTTGTGAATGTTGAACCATCCTTACAAACCAGGAATAAATCTTACTTGATCATGGTGAGTGATTTTTTTCATGTATTGTTAAAATCGATTTGCTAGTATTTTATTGAGAATTTTCACATCCATGTTCATCAGAATATTGGTCTGTAGTTTTCTCTTTTAGTGGTCTCTTTACCGGATTTTGGTACCAGGGTAATGCTGGCCTCATAGAATGGATTTGGAAGTTTTCCTTCCTTCTCTATTTTTTTTTTTTTTTTGCAATAGCTAGAGAAGAATAGATATTAGCTCTTCTCTAAGTGTTGGGAAGAATTTGCCTCTAAAGCCGTCTGATCCTAGACTTTTGTTTGTTGGGAGTTTTTTGATGACTGATTCAATCTCCTTGCTCAGTCTGTTCAAATTTTCTACTTCTTTCTGTTTCAGCTTTGGTAGTTTATGTAGTTCTACAATTTTATCCATTTCTTCTAGGTTGTCCAGTTTGTTGGCGTATAGTTTTTCATAATATTCTCTTATAATTGTTCTTATTTCTGTGGTGTTGGTTCTTACCTCTCATCTCTCATTTGTGATTTATTTGAGTTCTTTCTTTTTTTTTTATTGATAAGTCTGGCTAAAGTTTTATCCAGTTTTATCAATTTTTTTTCAAAGACCCAGCTCCTAGTTTCATTAATTGATTCTATTGTTTTTTAGTTTCTATATCTTTTCTTTCTGCTCTAATCTTTATTTCCTTCCTTCTGCTGATTTTAGGTTTTGTTTGTTGTTCTTTTTCTAGTTTCTTTAGGTATATGGCTAGGTTTTTTGTGTGTGTGTGTGCTTTTTCTTGCTTCTTGAAGTAGTCTGTATTGCTATTAACTTCCCTCTTGGAACTTCTGCTGCATCCCAGAGGTTTTGGACTATTGTGTTTCATTTTCATTTGTTTCCATGTACTTTTTAATTTCTTCTTTCATTCCTGGTTGACCCATTCATTGCTTCATAGCATGTTAGTTAAGCTTCATGTATTTGTGGTCTTTCCAGAATTGTTCTTGTGGTTGACTTCTAGTTTCATAGTGTTGTGGTCAGAAAATATGCTTGGTATGATTTTGATATACTTGAATCTGTCTAGGTTTATTTTGTGGGCAAATATGTGATATATTCTGGAGAATATTATGTGTGCACTTGAGAAGAATGTGTATTATGCTGTTTTAGGATGGAATGTTCTGAATGAATGTTCTGAATATATCTGTTAAGCCCATCTGTTTCAGTATGTCATTCATAACCATTGTTTACTTGTAGTTCTGTTTAGATGATCTGTCCATTGATGGAGGAGCAGTGTTAAATTCCCCTACAGAATTCTCTGATTATTGATTAGTTCCTTTATGTTTGTTATTAACTGTTTAATGTATTTGGGTGTTCCTATGTTGGGTGCATAAATATTTACAGTTGTATCTTCTTGTTGGATTAACCCCTTTATTATTATATTGTCCTCTTCTTTTTTCTCTTGTTGCAGCCTGTGTTTTACATTTTGTCTGATGTAAGTAAGTATTGCTACTCTAACTTTCCTTTACCATCTATTTGCATGATAGATGTTTCTATATCCCTTCACTTTCAAACTGCAGGTGTCTTTAGGCCTAAAATGGGTCTCTTATAAGCAGCATATAGATGGGTCTTTAAACACACAGAAAATATATTATTGATTTTTCTAAAGGATCATGCCTGCATGATTCGCTGAGAATTTGTATGGATGTCTTTTAACTCTGCACTATCTGGTATAGTACTAGTCACCATGTGATTACTTAAATTTAAATTGTAGTTAACTAAAAGAAAGTAAACATTCTGTTCCTTATTTGTACTAACCACATTTCAAATGCATAATAGCTACATGTGCTAAGGGTTATTATATTGAACAGTACAGATTATAAAACATTATGATAATCACAGAAATTTCATAAAAGTACTGTTCTAACAGAAATACTGAACATGAATATACTTAATAGAACTTTACTGAAGAACTGAGATTATAAGAATGAAGATGACTTTAAAAACAAATGTTTCACCTAAGGGAATAAGATATAGGAAAATTGGTGAACCAACCATTTAATACCAGATGATACTTTGCATATTGTAAGCTTTCTATAAATTAGTAAATGATGTCTAAATGAGGAGCGATGTTGCATTATCACCAAATTATTCTAATAACTTTCCTGAAATCTAGTCTAGTGTTATTCTTCTTTTCCAGAAAAATAACACATTCAATATAAGTAAAGTAACTTACTACTAGAACTGGTTTGTTGCCTCTATCCTCTTTTGGATCTCTAACTTCTCTCTTTTTAATTAGATGATTTCTAGATATTTACACATGTTATTTACATATTAATGTACTCAGAAATGATCTTTATTTCAGAAACCTTGCTGGAAATCATATAAAAACAAAATATTGGGGCACCTTGGTGGCTCAGTGGGTTAAAGCCTCTGCCTTCGGCTCAGGTCATGATCTCAGGGTCATGGGATCGAGCCCCACATCGGGCTCTCTGGGAGCCTGCTTCTCTCTCTCTCTCTCTCTCTCTGTTGCTCTGCCTACTTGTGGTCTCTCTCTCTCTGTAAAATAAATAAATAAAATATTTAAAAAAATATTTTACATTTACCTGAAGATGGTTATCCCTCCCCTTGAAATTTAATGTTCAGTTCTCCAAGATAGCACTGTGGTTCCTTTAATTAAGAGAAGATAATTTTCTAGCACCATAATTGAGGCCAGCACTGGAGCAGGAAGTCATTTTGGCTTTGGATTAAAGAAATATTAAATGCTTGGCCTCTGAAAATTCAAAGGACACGTAGAAAAAAGCTAAACTTCAAAGCACCATCCCATAAATTGTGATGGTCTTTGAAGGAACCTAGAAATGAAATAATAGCTTCACCCTAAACATTCCAAAATTCTTCAGCTACTGCAAATAAGATAAAAATTGAGATTGGTTTTTCATATGTGGAGCAATTAAGTGTCAGAGCCCTGAGATTTGTATATTATATTGGTTGCAACTGGTAGCAGCTCATAATAGAGACCACAAAATAGAGTTGATAAACTTAAGCTGGAGAGAATTCTATTTTTTTTTTTAAAGGAAACTAACAGTGATGGACAGAAGAGATCACATGTTACTGTTTTCCTCTACTAGATTCATGAGAAAAATATAAAAATATATGGCAAATTTGGTCATGAAGGGCTAGGGAATGAAATAACTTTTCTGAAGGAACTTTAATGTATCCATATAATAGCATTTATAAACTAGGGCATGCTACACTATGGTTCACTTTCCGACCATTTGCCCAGTGTACTGCATGACCACATACTGACTGGCAAATGTTCAGAACCTGATGATTTGATGTGGGAAAAATATTTTCATATTAAAATGTACACTTGGCTAATAGGAATATTAACAATAGGATTGTGGGTAACCACACACGAAAATAGACTCAAAATGGATGAAGGACTTCAACGTGAGAAAGGAATCCATCAAAATCCTTGAGGAGAACACAGGCAGCAACCTCTTCGACCTCAGCCGCAGCAACTTCTTCCTAGGAACAATGCCAAAGGCAAGGGAAGCAAGGGAAAAAATGAACTATTGGGACTTCATCAAGATCAAAAGCTTTTGCACAGCAAAGGAAACAGTCAACAAAACCAAAAAACAACTGACAGAATGGGAGAAGATATTTGCAAAGGACATATCAGATAAAGGGCTAGTATCCAAAATCTATAAAGAGCTTAGCAAACTCAACACCCAAAGAACAAATAATCCAATCAAAAAATGGGCAGAGGACATGAACAGACATTTCTGCAAAGAAGACATCCAGATGGCCAACAGACACATGAAAAAGTGCTCCACATCACTGGGCATCAGGGAAATACAAATCAAAACCACAATGAGATACCACCTCACACCAGTCAGAATGGCTAAAATGAACAAGCCAGGAAATGACAGATGCTGGCGAGGATGTGGAGAAAGGGGAACCCTCCTACACTGTTGGTGGGAATGCAAGCTGGTGCAACCACTCTGGAAAACAGCATGGAGGTTCCTCAAAAAATTGAAAATAGAGCTACCTTATGACCCAGCAATTGCACTACTGGGTATCTATCCTAAAGATACAAACGTAGTGATCCAAAGGGGCACGTGTACCCGAATGTTTATAGCAGCAATGTCCACAATAGCCAAGTTATGGAAAGAACCTAGATGTCCATTAACAGATGAATGGATAAAGAAGAGGTGGTATATATATACAATGGAATACTATGCAGCCATCAAAAGAAATGAAATAAATGAGATAAATAAAATAAATAAATAATATAATAAATAAATAAATATAATAAATAAATGAAATGTCATAAAACCCTCTGAGGGGGGTGGGGTGGAGAGGGGTTGGGAGAGGGTGGTGGGGTTACATTATATGTTTAAATAAAAAAGCTTAAAGAAAAAAAAGGATTGTGGGTAAATTGTTTTATACAATGAGTTCTTATTGGTCATATAAACAGTAAACAGGACAGAACAGAACATTGTATAACTGAAAACTCTCATTCATTTACTAACGTCATTTTCTTCCCTACTTAGTTCAATAGAATTATCTGGAAAAATAAAATGAACAGAACTTGAACATTTCTCTTAGGTTATATCGTGATAGGTAAATGGATGCTCTTCTATCTTTGGGAATACATTTCAAGGTGTATCTGAAATGTTTATACTGTTAATATGTCCAAGGTTTCCCAGATGAAGAGTAGTCTTTATTAAAAAGCAGAACAAAAGGACTAAACAAAATATTTTAGCTAATATATATATTTTCTCCCCAAACCTTGTATCTCACCCTTTAGTTGGTTAGTAAGATGCTGCTAGAGTAAATGAAATTCCTGATACTTTCACTAAAACGTGCTACAGTATGTTCTGGATCTAAAATTGATGACAAGAGGATAGATAGACACCCAGAAACAATTATGAAAAAAAAAAACACAAAAAGAAAAACAACAACTAATGCCTTGGTAGCCTTGCACCCTATAGATTTAAGATGAAGCTGTTACAAAATGATTTTGTTGCACTACAGAAGATGGTGGGAGAAAATACAGTCTTAATTCAGGTCGCATAATCATTTTCTGTTAAATGTCTAGAAGTCCTGCTTTCTTCCACAGCACAACAATTACACAGCAGAGCACAATTATTTTACAGTCAATTGAGTACACCAAATGGGCATATTTATGAAACCTGATTTATACTTCATACTTGCAACACTACATGAAGCGTGGCTTTCCCTCCCACCAAACCTGCAGACAGTAAAACTGTCAGAAGGACTCTTTGCTTCAGTCTCAAAGCAAAATAATTTAAGTTTGAGCAGTCCTTTGGTAATGTTGGTACTGCACTTAGCTTTTTCCTATCAAGTATACTGCAAAAAGCAAAAGCAAAGAAAGCGATGTGGTATCTGTGGAAAGGCTCCATAAAAGTTTTATGACTTTAGTTCATGCCCTGATTCTTGCTGTGGTGAGCAAGTACATTTTTCATTAGCCTATCCCACAAAGCAATGAGATGGTCTACATTTAAGTAATGACCTTCTCCATATAAACTCAACTTGTTTTCCTTGTACTTCAATAACTAATAATTATTTATGAAGGTTTGCATAATTACCCAAGATAGTCCAGGAGTTTGGTCACAGTATGACCTTCATAAGAACTTCTTTGAACATGTTATTTCCAAGTTTTTGAGGAGATACTCCACTTCATTTTCTTTTTCTCACACAATTATACAGTTGTAGTGCTGCATCTATTCACAGAGATGACTTTCTGGTACTGTCAGTGAATTTGAGGAGGCCTCTGAAAACATTTAAATTAGGCATTTTTCTTTCAGATGCAAAAATATTCCAGGCTGACGTTCTAAGGCTATTACAGAGGAAGTCACAGAATTAAATAATAGGTGATTTTGTTGAATTTGTTGATTAGCCGCATGTAGTGTATATGTTTTTCTTATTAATTGTTTTATTTTACCCAATTGCATAAGAATATAAAGTCTTCTGATTTCACTTAGGACTGAAAGAAGGGAAATACTTGTTTAGAATTAATGAGTACACTGTGTGGTCCCTGGTTTACCTGTAATTCTTTATCTTCAGTCTGAGCATAGTCTAATGTTGGACTATAAAACAAGATTTCTCTATCCGTTATTGACTTCCAAATGAAAAAATATTATTCACTCCTTTCATAAGACCTGTTCACAGCAGCTCATGTTGATGGCCTCCAAGCACAGTAAACTAACACATTAGGGTAAACAGATGTTTTCTCTATTAACAGTATCAACCATCTGGCTACAGGCCAAATCAAGTCTGGGGAGTAATTTCAACTTGCCTGCCTGTTAATGTGAAAACTGACTAAACAGTCTCTCCTGCTAATCTTCCCATCCTGCAGAGGATGTTTCTTCCAGTATATGATTCATGGATGAACAGGAAGGAGAGTGATCATTTCAAAGATGTAATTAATTCTTAGTTGCAATTTTATTCAATTATCCGTTTAAAATATAAAACGTACAGCATTCAAGATGTTAAGATCTAAACTAAGTATGATGTAGAGAATTAGGGAAAATGTAGAAATAAATTGTCTTAAACACTGGAATCAGGGGCGTATCTAAATTAATCTTTAGTTAAAGAACCCCAATCCCTGGGAGACCATGAAACTAGGTTGCTAACTGCCTACTAAAAAATAGAGGACCAAAAGTAATGTTTGCTGAAAATAGGTAATCTCACATATTGCTCATTTTTAGTCATTAAGTATTGTTTATTCATATATAATTGCCTTAGTTCATTTTAGTCTTTTATGAAGTAATGATTCTCCTAGTATGTGAATGCCATATTAATGCAGACATTGTCTCTAAATCTAACGTAAACAAATCAGGATCAGGATAAAGCAAAGTGAAGTTAAAATTCATAACAATATTATTTTCACAGATGTAAAAGCTCAAACAAGATTTAGAAAAAATGCATTTTTTTGTTTATTCCAGGGACTCATGATAATTTCCCACTTACACAGAATTTCTTTTTGCTCTTACTTATTAGTTCATTCTCTGTCTCTAAATCATTTTATTTTTCTAGCCATATTAGCCATATATATACATATGCGTATATGTATATATATATAATGGAAAATTGAGTCCCAAGAAGAGACATCTTTATAAAGGGATGAATAATTCTTCTGGGCTAGAAATTATTGAACTGATATTGACCTACAAAATGCATCTTCATTGGACTAAACTAATACAACTATTTCTTGTCCTGTGTGTGGACAGACTAGAGGATTGACTAGGAATTGTGTTTTAAGGAATCTAGTTGCAAGCTTAGTTCTACTGGTTTTCTAATGGTTTCACAGGATTTCTTGAATGAATCAGCTAACATAGAGGTGCGGTGTAGTAAAGGCACCAACAAAGCATGTTGTATAGTGTGGACCAAGCCTGAGAAGAATAGATGTAGATGTAAATCCTGAATTATGCACTTACAAGTTGTCTATTCATTGAACAAATATGTACCCAAACTCCCTTAAAAAATTTATTAAAGTGCTTACTGTGCTCCAGGTACTGTGTTTAATACTTTATATACTGTGATGAAAAAGATTGACTAGATTCTTGACCTCCTTGAGTGTCTAGTCTGGTGGAGAAATGGGTACCAGGTGGCAACCAATCAAATAAATATAACTGAGCATTGAGATCCATGCTATGAAGAAGAAGAATAGAGTGATGTGACAGAAATTGATAGGATTTGGGGTTTGCAGCTCAGTTGGTATCGATGGATCAGACAGTACTTTTCTGAAGAAGGAGCATTTAAACTGAGACTCTGAGCGGTAATGGAGGCAGCCATTTGGAAACTGACAGGAAGAGTGATTGAGGCAATGGGAGTGGAATCTGTAAGTCCCACGACAAGGAAGAGCGGAGCTCATTAGAGGTTGAATGAAGGAAAATATGTCACCTTTTATGTAAGATTTTAAACCTCCCAGAAACTTCAGATGAGAGTCTGTAAAAATAGATCTAATATGAGCTATCTCATATATTTGTTTGGGAATAATAATAAGGGGACGCCTGGGTGGCTCAGTTGGTTGAGCCGCTGCCTTCTGCTCGGGTCATGATCCCAGCGTGCTGGGATTGAGTCCCACATCGGGCTCCTTGCTTGGCAGGGAGCCTGCCTCTCCCTCTGCCTCTGCCTGCCTCTCTGTCTGCCTGTGGTCGCTCTCTCTCTCTCTCTGACAAATAAATAAATAAATAATAAGGTTTGAATCTGGCAATACGACTTAAGAGATCATCCTTTTAGCAGCAACGCTGTATTTCTGGAATGGCATAGTGTCCAAAAGTGTGCAAGTCAGCAAGTTTGCTCTTGTAAGTCTAGAAATTATTATACTATTATCAGTATTCTACATAGTATATAGATATATCAGTCTGACCTAGTATAGATCTCTCCTATGTGTACATATAAGGTTATTTTTACGATTTATCTTTAAAGCCAGAAGGATTTTGAGAGTGAAAGTGTTTGATTACATGGGGACAACAGGTGTAAACTAACGTTGTCTTTGTCAAACTGAGATAAATGTTGTCATATATATAATGTTGATTTGCCATCATTGGCCTGAGGTCATTATTTTAACAGCAAAGCCAGTCTTTCATCAATTTCTTAAGCTGGGAGTGAATTTAGAGGCCATCAATTCCAATATCTTGTTTTTTTAAATAATTTACTTCTAATTCCCGGAGAGATAAAATTATTTGCCCTAGATAAGAGCTGATTAGTTCCAGAGCTAGACTAGCAACTCAGTGATTTCTTTTTTATTTTAATTTTTTATTTCTTTTTAGTATCCAAGGCTTCTTTAAGGCAAATGTGTATTTCTCCAGCTGGAATTAGATGGAATGGGTAGAACTTTACTTACCCCATCACCCACTGGCAGAGATTTATTTATTTTTTTTCCTTTTTTAAACTGGTGAGCTGTGTCATAGAGCCAACCAGGACTCACAGAGATCCTAGAACATTTTAGAAAGGGACCAGGGACAGTGTTATGGAATGTAGAATCAGAATGCTGTAGACAGTGGTGTCTGGGTAACTCAGTTGGTTAAGTGTTCAACTCTTGGTTTTGGCTCAGGTCATGATCTCATGGGTTGTGAGATGGAGCCTTGGTTGGGCTCTGTGCTCAGCAGGGAGTCTCCTGAAGATTCTTTCCCTCTGCCTCTCACCCCTGCATGTATGTGTGCATGCACTCTCTTCTTCACTCTTTCTAAATTAAATAAATTAATAATTAAAAAAGAATGCTAGCTTTGGGGTGCCTGGGTGGCTCAATGGGTTAAAGCCTCTGCTTTCAGCTCAGGTCATGATCCCAGGGTCCTGGGATCGAGCCCCATATCAGGCTTTCTGCTCCGCAGGGAGCCTGCTTCTCCCTCTCTCTCTCTGTCTGACCTGACTCTCTGCCCACTTGTGATCTCTGTCTACCAAATAAATAAATAAAATATTAAAAAAAAGAATGTTAGCTTTGACCTTGTTTTTGTTTAATTTAATGGCCTTAGGCCGATAATTCCTTATAACCCTTAATTTCCTCATATTAAGAGAGAGGACTTGAAAACAATCACTTCAAAGTCCTTTTTTGCTTTAAGTTTTATGAGAATAATAGTCTGAGTTTGGGGAAAGATAGTTCGTGAAGAGAAAAGTGAACATACCACAGACAGATTTCAATTTTGCCAAGGGCTAGTTCTGAGTCTGTTTCATGTTAAATCACATAGTTCTTGAAGTGGATTAGTGAGTAGGTAGATAGAGATATTGATTAGGATGCTAGTGATTATCCAGTAAATTATGCATGACTGAGTTTAAGTAGACCAACAGGATACTTTTGGACTGTTTCCCACAAGACAAACTAACATTGACAGCTCATTTTCTGGAATCATGTGGGACTACTCAGGGCTTACAAATGGGCAATAACGGGGATTTAAAAATTTAGATCCTAAGATAAAGGACAACTCAAGGACTGGAAAAAGAGGTCTAACATAATGGGAATTTTTAAAAAGATTTTATTTATTTATTTGACAGACGGACATCACAAGTAGGCAGAGAGTCAGCCAGAGAGAGAGAGAGAGGGAGGAGGAAGCAGGCTCCCTGCTGAGCAGAGAGCCCGATGCGGGGCTTGATCCCAGGACCCTGAGATCATGACCTGAGCTGAAGGCAGAGGCTTTAACCCACTGAGCCACCCAGGCATCCCCATAGTGGGAATTTTTTAAAGTTATTAACATCCCATCTATTTGTCTCTATATTTTTATGTAACATGGAAGTAATTTCTAAGTGTTTGTGTTGTTCAATTTAGTAATAATAATACAAGAAATACAGGTAAATTTTTAGGTACTCAGTTCTGGAGTCAAATAGATGGGTTTAAATAGTTGATTGCCTGATTTAGAGGACTTTGGTGAGAATTTAGTGAGAAGATGTACATAGAGTGCACAGTTACCCTCATTGTGCCTCAACTGCATTGGCTATCTTTCCATTTTTTAATGTATCACATCCTTTTCAACCGCAGAGATTGTGGAAAACATTGTAGATTGGCTCATTCAATGCCTATTGTCTCTCTCATAGCATACCTTCCTTTAAGCCAGAGTCTAAAAGAACTAAAGACCACATTTATTAGATTTCAATGCATTAGGATTCCAATGAGACTTTCTTCCACCAAATAGATACACTGATATGAGACTAGGAAGGCAAAAATAAACATTTGGGAGAAATGAAAAATAGTCTTGGAGGCCTTTTATTTCTTCATGTAAGAAGATGCTGCTGTATGAATGTATGAGCATTTGGGTTTCAGAACTGTCAAACAGCAGTCAGACAAAGCATCAGTGATGTCTCTGGGATGGTGTTAGGCGTATCTTCTAGTTGGGTCATTTTGGCTGGTTAGTATCAAGTTTAGTTCCCTGGACTTCCTCCACATTCTAAGAGTTAGTAACATACTATAATAAAGGCTCTTTTGCTTAAATCAGCTAGAGTGGACTTTGTTATCTACAATTAAGAATCCTGAAGGAATACGGCAATTTTGAACATCGAAAGACAGCAGATTCATTAAAATTTCTTAATATAAGATCATCTTTATTCCTATGTGTATTCATTCAAAATAATTATTAGGCATAAGACACCAGGTTAGATGTTGCACATAAACTGGTGCATTAAATAGACATCAACCCTAGATATGGTAACCAAAACCTATATAGAGAGATATAATTAATAAGCAAATAAATAAATATATGCTCAAATAATAATTAGTGCTTTGAATAAAATCAGTAAGATGGAGTGATATAATAAAAGAAGCCGCTTAGATCAGAAGAGGTTCTCTGAAGTATGAAAAGAAACTAGGTAGTAGGAAGGTGGGAGGTAAGTATCTGTAGGTTTGAAGGTGAAAATGTGCTTGGTGCACTAAGCTCTTCTGGTGAATTTTGTAGTCACCAGCAAAATAACAGATGGTTAAATAAGAGTGCTTAAATAAGTGAAACCTATAACTTGGCAGAAACTGATGGATATTTAGTCAAATGATAAAATATGATCCCGAAAACAGAATAGTCTGCAATAAAGTCTTTTTTCTGGTAATTGGCCACCTATATAATTGTTATATCCAAATACCATAAAGAACCTCTTTTTTTTCCTTAAAGAAAAGGGGATGCTGATTATCTCTCAGACAGATGCTCCAGTAAAACATTACTCAAGTGAATGTTGTACTTTCATTGTAAATCCTGTGACATATTTCTGGTGGTGGATTTCCTATGACCTCATATGATAGAAAAATAAAGTGAGGAACTAATACAATTATGAATGGCAAAATGAGCAAGCTAAAGAATGCAGAATGTAGAATGTCTAGTTTAACACTATCCTCTCGACACTGCCAAGAAGACTGTGATTATTGAGTTTTCTGTTATTCTTCTACAACATTACTAATTTTACATAATAACTTTTATTTTATTATATAAATTTTCCTCTTACAAGGACTTACTACTCTTAAAGTCTAAAGTGATGTGCGGAAGAGTCAGCAGTTGGTTCCTGCATTTCAATAAAGTGACCTGTGATTGACACATTAGGGAATAAACTGGATCTTCAAGACTTTTGAAGGCTATTGCTATATTGATCAAGTGGTGGGAAATGTTTTCAGTGTTCACAGTTCCAATGTAGGACCTTCAAAGATCAGGCACCTTTTATTACCTTCATATGTCCATTTGCATGTGAAACGAACTCCCTGTCTAACTTCTCCTTGGCTGTATCTTTGTCCAGATAAACCTGGCAGAGCATCTCGTGAATGGGCACACTGCCATCATGGCAGATGGACCTGGACAAGCAAGTTCAAGAGCCAGAATGTATGTCATATTTGACTAAGAAGGGCACATTGACACCAGTGTGTGTGTGGAAATAGCATTTGGTGTACCTTCTTGCTTTCTATGGCCGAGGGAATATGACCCACCACTGTGGCTGAGCAATAAATTAACTTAGTAAATTTAAAATGGTTAAACCTAATCACTACAGATCTACTGCCCAGAAATTAAGGCTAGAATGTAGGTTTCTTAGAGGAGGGAAAAAATGTAAAGCTTTGTCCTCAAGATGTTTTTTGGAGAAATATTGGATATAGATATTTCCTCAAAAAAAAAGCATCATCATCAACCACAAATATTATATTGATCATTTATTCTACTGAGGCCACTTGTAAGGTAGTACATCTTATAAACAATATTTCAGAGAAAAGATTTATGGTTTTCCTCTTCACAACAACACAAGTACATTATCAGAGCAATAGTTATTTTATATTTTATACCTTTTTTAATGTAACCTATTAATATATCTCAAGCTATTCTCTTCCATTTCTTCATTCTCACCTTTCCTCTCCAATTGCCCTACTGTAATTTATATTCTACTTCATCAGGAACAAAAATTTTGAGAAACCTGTTTTAAATCATTATCGACCTCACTGCCATACTCTTAATCCTTCTGCTCTTGAGATCTCTGCCAATGATGTTATAATCACTCTGGTTTAAAACATTAAGACCATCTTTAACATTAACTTATCTTTTATTTTCTTATCTATTTATTCCTCCAAATTTGTCAATGATAAATCAAGCTTCTTCTTTCCAGTCACATTTCTATTACTTTAATTCCTAGCCTCATCACATCCCACCTGGACCAGGAAAGTACTATTAAGTATTTAGCATAATGGCTTCCAAGTCAGACAAATCAGGTCATAAATCCTGACACAGCCATTTATGTAAGAATGTAATTATGTAAGTATATATATACACACATTCAACTGTTTTCTTTTTTAGTCCAACTCATTTAAAATTATTTTATATAAAAATCATAATATGTCACTCCTAAATAATTCAGTGTATAACTCCTAAGGATAAGAACATTCACCTACATATAACAATATGGAAATAGTTTGGACATAGAAGTGGAAAGATTTCCTGATGGGTTGTTTGTGGGATGTAAAAGAAAGTCAAAGATATTTCTAAAGATTCTGGCAGGAGCAATTGATAGTATGGAGATACGATTTTCAAAGACAAGGAAAACTGCATTTAGAAGCTGGTTTGGGGATATAGAGATAAATTTCCCCCCATTCTTTTTTTTTTTTTTTAAGATTTTTATTTATTTATTTGACAGAGATCACAAGCAGGCAGAGAGGCAGGCAGAGAGAGAGAGGAAGGGAAGCAGGCTACCTGCCAAGCAGCGAGCCCGATGCGGGGCTCGATCCCAGGACCCTGAGATCATGACCTGAGCCAAAGGCAGCGGCTTTAACCCACTGAGCCACCCAGGCGCCTCCTCCCCCCATTCTTATCTAAAGATTTGTTGGGTCAGGCTATAGTCTAAAATTCTGAAGTGTGGAAAGTTCCTTGAAGTTGAGGAAATCTTGCATGAGGAAATACAAAATAGAAACCCAGATTCCAGAATATTTTTAGTGAAATAACTTAACAGAAATCTCAAATGAAAAGTGGAGCCATTCCATTTAGCATGCTTTGGCTGTCTGCAGCAGAATATCTCACTCATATTGCTGTAAAGTTTAGAAAATGTAAAGGTTCCAATATGAAGAAGTACAGACTAGGGCAGTTTCCAGAGTTGGCTGAGTTAATGATTTGGCCTATGACCAAAATTTTGAGGTTTTTTTCTACATCTCTATCCTATCATCCCACTTGTAGACTTCATTTTGATATTGGTTCCCATCATATTCTTAAAACAGCAATATTTATTTGTTCATGTCCAGTGGAAGAGCAAGAGAGAAGGCTCTAGCCCAAGCTTGGATAACCATTCCCTTTTTAAGCATGTTTGGTCCACGTGAAATGAGTTGCCATTTCAACAATTACAGTCACTAAGATCACTCTTTGGAACTAGGAACCATAGAGATAACAATAAGTAAGTAACTAAATAAATAAAAATAGAAAAGAAAAATATTTTATTAGAAAGTAGACAGGTGAGCAATTAACAGAATCCATTACTCGGAAAGTTCTCTTACCTCTCCAGATGGAACCTATCCCATTAGACATATACTCTTCTTATTTTTTCACCATAGATTAATTTTTCCTGTTTGAGGGCTTCACATAAATTGAATCATACAGTATGTACTCATTTGGGTATGGCTTCTTTCTGCATAATGTCTGTGAGATTTATTAATGTGTCTATTTGTGAATTGATTTTATTGTTAAATAGTACTCTCTTGTATGAATGTACCACATGGCATTGGGTTGTTTACACTTTTTGAAATTGGAGATAAAGCTACTATAATTATTGTGAACACATCTTTAGGGGAACTGCACATATTCTTATTTTTATTGGGAAATACCTAGAAGTAGAATTACCGTGTCATAGGACAAGTATATGTCTAATTTTATACATATGAATGAAAAAGCTACCAAATCTGTCTTCCAAGTGGTTATGCATAATTTGTTCTGAATATCACAGCAGCAGAGACAAGGCCTGCAGCATTAGCATTTTGTGGCTATGGATTTGTAAAATAAAATTTAAATTATTATGAACTAGTTCTTCATCTCCAAATCACATGTGTAGGAAACGTGTGAGACATAGGTCTTATATACTAAGAAGAAAAACAAATTCTTTCCAGGGTTGATGAATACGAAACTGCTGACATATGATACTTGAAGCCCAGAAAAGGAAGTGTGTATCTTCCTGATGAAATGAGTACTCAACACTCTCTTAAAAGATTCAGAAACTGCATCTTGATTCACATTCAGTCACTAGAGTAAAGGAAGGGCCAGGACACAGGACTGGAGGTAATTCCTCACTGTGAAATGATATGAAACTCCAGGAAAAGTAAGATCTACTGAGTGGCTTGTGTTCTCAGCGAGTTAGGAAAGGTCTGGTTCCTTGCTAAATTACAGCCAAGTGTCAGTTTTACTTCCATGCTATGGACAGTCACATTATCCCTGGTAGGTCAGCTTTTGACTCGCCTGCCTGTTCCTTGGTCAGCTTTGACTCGCCTGCCTGTTCCTTCACTAGAAACGGACTGATAACTTCATGTCTGTTCATGTGTCAGCATCTGTTCTAAATGGAATGTTTGTGTCCTTCTAAAATTCACATATTGAAACCTTGACCCTCAATTATACTAGGAGCCACAGCCTTTTGGAGTGATTAGATCATGAAAATGGAACCCTCGTGGAGGGTTAAAAAGACCCAGTGCTTTGTAAGAGACCTCAGAGAACTCTCTTGCCTCTTGTGCCATGTGAGAACACAACAGCAAAGAGCTGTGAACCAGGAAGTGGGTTCTGACCAGACATGGGCTCTGCTGGCACCTTAATCTTGGATTTTCCAGCTTCCAAAACTGTGAGAAATTAATGACTGCTGTTGAAGCCCCCAGTCTGTAGTAGTTTTGTTTTAACAGGCTGAACAGACTAAAAACATCTGGGGTGTGGGTGAAGTCTAAGGGACTCAATTCTAATACATATGTACAGTTCAGGAAATCTATTCAGCAAATTCTATGTATTATCTTGGCCTATTCTTTACCTTGCTATGGAGCCTTGAAAAAATGCACATTTGCAGATAAAAAGTTCCCTTCTGTTCCCTTCCTTTCCCTTTCTTTCTTTTCTTTCTTTCTTTCTTTCTTTCTTTCTTTCTTTCTTTCTTTCTTTCTTTTTCTTTCTTCTTTCTTTCCTTCTTTCTTCTTCCTTCCTTCTTTCCTTCCTTCCTTCCTTTCTTTTTTCTTTCTTTCTTTTCTTTTCGTTTACTATCAATGATTTAAAGCTGTGGTTTTTTGTCTATATGCCCTGGTTTAATGACCTTGTAAATATAACAGTATGTATGTACTTCTCCCTTTCTCTTATCTCCTAGATAGAAACTGTTCGCTCTGTATGATTTTATTTTATCTAACATGCCTAAAATGTCCCCACCATCACTTTAAAAATGCATTCTTATGACTCTATTTATGCATGTACTCATGGGCATCCTAGTCACTAAATGAAAGCTGGTGCACAGCCAGACTTTAAAAATGTCAACTCTGTTTAAAGTTTGTTTCCTTTCCTTCATGTACATGATACTACTATTTGTTATTGGCAGACAAAACTAAACAGTTACAGGCCTAATGCAATAATTGTTTCTACTGTTTTGAATAAAACCAGTAGATAGAGGTCATTGTTTTTATTAGAGAAAAAATGGTAACATGGTTATCATATTTCTAGTTTGGGATCAAGGTCTCTCTTTTGATGCAGTAACTACTGTGGGAATTATCTGCCTTGTGAGTTGCAGTTGTTTTGGGGGTGCTTTCTATATTTATTCCTGGGGTAAGCATGAAGTAGGGGAGTGTGTATCATCCTTTGTAGCCCCTTTGTTAAAATAATTAATATTTCCTAGCCACAATAATCTCTCCTACCCTTTTCTTTTTCTTTCTTTCTCCACACTCCCCTTCGTTCCTTCGTTCCTTCGTATCTTCCTTCCTTCCTTCCTTCCTTCCTATTTTCTTGACTCTTAGAAAGGTATATAGACAATTGATCTAAGTCTCTGGGGCCACCTTTATGTCCCAGGTCACTTGCACAAGGCTTGCAATGCTCTACAGGATGCTTCATCCATCCAGCTTCACCACTGTCATCCTTTCCTCACCCTCACTCTCAACTTTTGTCACTACCATCATGCCAGACCCAGTCAGCCTGATTTTTCCCTTCATTTTCCTACATCATTACTCATACAAGGTTATTGCATATTACTGACACTGCAGGGAAGCAAAGAATAATTAGAGCCCAAGGAAGGAAAAAAAAAAATCTTTCTTTCTTTTTTTTTTTTTAAGATTTTATTTATTTATTTAACAGAGAGAGAGAAGGAGAGAGAGAGATCACAAGTAGGCAGAGAGGCAGGTGGGGCCGGGGGAGGAGCAGGCTCCCTGCTGTGCAGAGAGCCTGATGTGGGGCTCCAATCCCAGGACCCTGAGATCATGACCTGAGCCGAAGGCAGAGGCTTAACCCACTGAGCCACCCAGGCACCCCAAAATTTTCAATTCAAATAGAAACCACTAACCTAGGAATTTATCAGGTCTTCCATGCCAAACGGCATTTCTTGCTAACTATATTGCTTCATTAGATCTCAGTTTGTCACCATCTCCTTGGGCCTCGTTCTCTAAGCTGATGTCCTTTGCTACTTCTGTTAGGCTACCAAATTCTGGTCCTCTGCATTGCTATTACTTTCTCACGCATACAAGCTCCTCTCCCATCTTCCTTTCACTCACGCTCAGACACTGAGAACCTCAACTTTCCTAATGTGGACTCAGCAAGTTTCTATTAAGTGCTTAATATAGTGAAAGCAATGAAAACTCTTTTCTTTCCTTAAGAGCAATGCTTAATCCTGGTACATTGCTAGCTACCTGTTTCTCTCTATGTGTTGAGATTTCTTATCCACATCCTCATTCCAATTATAATTTAATCAAAGTTCTGAACTCAATTATTTAAAACATTTTTGAATAATCTCAGTTTAAAGAGCAGTGAACAGGAATCACATTGCATTCATTTTTTTTAAAAAAGATTTTACTTATTTATTTGACAGAGAGAGAGATCACAAGCAGGCAGAGAGGCAGGCAGAGAGAGAGGAGGAGGAAGCAGACTCCCCGCCGAGCAAAGAGTCTGATGTGGGGCTCGATCCCAGGACCCGGAGACCATGTCCGGAGCTGAAGACAGAGGCCCAACCCACTGAGCCACCCAGGCACCCCCGCATTGCATTCAGGTTAAGTTTTCCTTCAGATGGCCCAAAGTAGTTTTTTCTTCATATTTAAGTATTAAACTGGGCTTATAAGGAGGGGTTGCCAAGTAGTATACAACAATTATTAACAAAATAGCAAATCATTGTGAATTGAAATATCAATCTTGTACCATTTTTCTAGCTTTGCAAAGGACATGGTTAACCTCAAGGTTTGGAGGATGTAAGCCAAAGGCACTTTTTTCATACAGTTACCCCCTATTTTTGCCTTTTTATTCCTAAAGTCCATGATGGAAAAATATATTGGTGACTACACCACTTTCCACCACTTTAACATGACTTGAATATCCAGGAAGATTCTTTCTCAGTCTGCTGAGCACCTTGAAGAGACATGGCAACTTATGACCTCACTTCTACAAAACACTTAGGAAGGATCTAGAAAGTGATGAACTAATGTTAACTCTCATAATTAATGAGAGATAGTAGCATAGATAGTAGTTACAATCTTGGCTCTGGAAAAAGAGTGCTGGATTTGAATCCTGACACATCACTTACTACTTGCTGTGATCTTAGGTGTTAGCTTAAACGTTCTGGGGCTCAGTTTCTTCATCTGTGGGAAAAAAATATCAGTAATAATGAAAACTATATTAGGATACTGTTCAGAGCATTAAATTGCTTTATACAATGTCAAGTGCTTATAATGACACTGGTATGCATTGTAGGTGTTTAATAAAAAGTCCCTTCCTCTATTTTGTTTTTGCCAGATGTACCCGGGCTCACTTTGTCCATGCTTCATGACTTTGATTGTTCAAAGGTTGGTGGAAAGTATGGAACTGTGGTGAGCACAGTATCCAAACAGTAGTAGTGGGAGGGAGCTGGTGTTAAAAAATCATTGCTACAATAGATCAGGTATAGATTTGCCAAGAAAACTTCAGAAAGGGGTCCTACTGGGGTATGTCTGTGATGATGCCAGTGGAGGTTTGGTGGTGTTTATTCAATGTCCAGATCGAGAAAAAAAAGAAAAAAGAAAAAGTCCAGGCCTGAATGAAATCAATGTCTTTTATCTGGGGATCTAAGAATACTCACAATTTTAAACAACTCATTATAGAAAGAAAATGGAAATCTTGTCATGAGAACTGTTTCTTCTCTTTTTCCCTTAGTGCTCACATTTGAAAATGTTGCTAGTTTAAGTGCGAATGATGCTTTGCGTTTATTCATCATGTTCATGTTTTGGCAAATGGAAGTCATGAAGATTTTATTAGAATTTTCTGAATGAGTGATGGGAGGCCTTTTTACTCCACTTCTGCCAGAGTTTTGCCCAGCCTCTGGCACTATTTAGAGGTGTTTGTACCTGGAATGGGTCAGGTAAATCATGGTAAGGGTTAGACCATCTTGCTGGCAACTCTATTTTGATTTTATTCAATTTAGTGAATCATTCTTCAGTTTCTGGAATTTGGGTCTGGAATTTGCTAGCTCTGTTGGGCAGTATGCAGTTTCTGACTTGTAATGGAGGGCTGGGGCGGTAGTCTTACATCTGCTGGGGTGGAGGAATTGAGCCAGGAATTTCAAGCAGTTGAAAGCATTTGACTTTTGACAACATAGACCGGCTGTTTCTGCTTCCACTTATGCAAGCCCATGAACAAAGGCAGGGAGGGAAGTAACGAGTGGCATGTGGCCTCTTATTTACTATGAAGGGACTGTACAATTTATTGGCATCTCCAGAAATCTAGCTGTGTGACTCTATGGATGTATGCATGGAAGTGGGTATAAAACTGAGCAAATCGGCAAAAATGAACAAAAATCTCAGCATCTTTCAGATCTTTGCTGGATTAATGAAGTGGCCTCCATATGAAGCAGGACCAAAAAAAAAAAAAAAATGGATTCGGAAGAAAAAGAAAGCCAATATAATACAAAGCCACAAAACCAGAACAGATCGTCTATCATGCTGCTCCAATATCTTAAAAGCAATAAGCACTATAGAAGTGTTGCTGATAGGGTTTTTATCTGGAGCAAACTTTTCCTTTACACTCTCTTATAATCAAGTTGCATAGTTTAATTGGAATCAGACTTTAATGCTTAGTGTACACAGGCTTACATTCTTAAATGAAAACTTCAGGATAATTTTTTGATTGTGTCAAGCAGGGTACTATGTGAGTTACTTGTTAGTTCACTTTGTTGATGGTAAGACTCACTGCAGTCTTAAAAAATATGTAAATGTTGGAAATCTAGCTGCTTAATATTGGAAATAGAAATGGCTTTAGAATCTATTCTTTTGGTTGTATTTAATGAAGGGAGAATTGGGATACTTGCCTCAACTCCATTGTTCGCACAAAGCCATTTATTCAGTGACTCCTGTGAACCAGGTACTTTACTGGATCTGAATTTACTGCTGCATAGGGCTTCTTAGCCTGGAGAACATCACAGACTAAAGAGAAACCGACACTGAACAAGTAATTATGACAAACCAGAATGATGCATTCTTTGACAGAGGCATCAGACATGCACATAAACACTGTGGGACGGCTGGGGCTCAACCCAACTTCCAATGTTTATAAACATTTTAATTTTTAGTTATTCTCCTCTATGAGTCTCAGTTTCCCATTTTAAGTGGAGATAAAAGTCATACCTTCCTCATTGTTTTGTTGTGAGTATAAAAAATTTAATCCCTTTGGGGCGCCTGAGTGGCTCAGTGGGTTAAGCCTCTGCCTTCGGCTCAGGTCATGATCTCAGGGTCCTGGGATCAAGCCCCACATCGAGCTCTCTGCTCAGCGGGAAGCCTGCTTCCCCCACCCCTTCTCTGCCTGCTTCTCTGCCTACTTGTGATCTCTGTCAAATAAATAAATAAAAATCTTAAAAAAAAATTTAATCCCTTTGATAAGTATAAAAGTACCCAGCACAAATAAGTCCTTAATATATATTTTATTATTACTAACTTTGATACCATTCTCAGAAATGAAAAAACATAGTATGAACATCCTGATTTCCCATATCTTCAACATAATAACCTCATCTGTGTATTTATTTCATTAGTTTAGGAAGTACCATAATGATGTCTGCATGTATTCTAAATATTCATCCATTTCATGACTTTGGATAGTATCTAAGTGCTATTTATATCTCAGTATTACATAGCTAACTCATATCTAATGTAAATGGCCTCAATTCTTCTTATATCTAACTTAAACATTCAACATTTCTCTCTGAATGCTTTTTAGTTAGGGTTGATTTGGCCACATGTGACCAAAAACAAACAAACAGACAAACAGATAAAAAACAATAACAAAAACCACACACACACACATAAAAGTGCATAAGCAATGTAGAGTTTATTTTTGTCTCAAGTAAGGTAAGTCTGGAGGTAGGATAACCAGGGCTGATTATGATCTAGGACCCAGGCTCTTTCTGACTTTTCCTTAATCCTTAAAGTCTAAGTCTCCTCTACAAACTCCAAGATGACTACTCAATCACCTGCCATCATGTCAGTACCCAAAAGATCAGAAAGGATAAGGAGATGAAAAAGAAGAGTGAAAGGGACACTCTTGACATCTGGTGAGGAAGTTTCTCATTTAGCTTCCTCAGAACATTTATACTTATATCTTTTTAGCTATAATTTAGGCACATGGCCACAACTAGCCCCATGAAAGTCTAAACAGTATGGTCTTCATCTGAAGCATACATGTGTCTGGCAAAGAGTTGGGAGTCTAATATCAAGAGAGCAGCAGTAACAGTAATGGGATAGTGAGGAAAATACATTCATCAGGCAGGCAGTCTGGATGGAGCTGAATGAAGGGAAGACCATGGATTCCAAAGTTGACTGCTACCTACTGGTTAGATGACTTTGTGTAAGATGCTTAATTTTTCTATGCCCTAATTTACTCATCAGGATCCTAGGTATGTTTCAGGAACAAATGAGTTGGTGCATGTTAGCACGGAGAACAGTGCTATGTATGAAGAAAGTGCTTATTTTAATGTATGGAAAGGCATTGGAGAAGACTGAGTAAGAGAATACTGTTTTCTGATCAAAATGCTAAAATGATCACTCAAGCTGATACTGGAAAAATATACAGAAGGAAGAGATGTGTAGATGTAGGGAGAAGAGTTAGAAGATTACTACCACGGAAGCAGTGATAAACAAGATGGTGCCAGTGGAGTTGTAAGAAGTGATTGTATTTAGGATGTATTTTGATGGTGAACAAATAGGATTTACTTGTGTAGGTTGGCAGATAAGAGTTAAATTGACTACCTTTTTTTATCACTATGCCATCATAACCATCATGTCCCCTTAGTCACATTATATACCACCACAATATCTTATATATGATCAAGGCTACACACACGGTATAATCAATTCAGTTGGAAAGTCTACTGCTCCTCTTAATGATTTTGAGGATCTCACTCACATTCATTCTCAGACACATATTGGCTGTATAAGCCAGTATGATCATCATGTTTTAATCTCATCAATATTGTGAAAGGTGTTCTTATTAATATGTAAAGAAGTCATGTCCATGTCATTTAAACTGTGAACTGTGAACTGAATTCATGTGAACTGAATTTTAGATAATTATGTAAATCCTACTAAGAATTTAAAACCACTCTTAAGAGTCTTTGTATCTTTATGCTTTAAATACAAAGGCAATCAAAATAGATAATATTACTATTAATGTAGAGTCAGTATGGTAGAGTGAAAAGAATAAGACTTTATAAGCAGGCTGACTAAGGTTCAAATACCAGCACAAATATTTAAGTCTTCTAAGTTTTCTTATTATTTGAGTGTTTACTTCCAAAGTATTTCTAGTTCGAGTCTCTGTATGGCACATTTTCTAAGGCCTTATATGTCAGGGATTTTTGTTGTTGCTGTTGCTGCTGTTATGCCACCCATTTAAGTTATTTTTAAGATAGATATCAAATTATTGCCTCAGTGTTATTTTCCTTTACTATTTTAGATATATTATACTGTCTTCCTGTATCCACTGACATTTGACATTCTTTGACCCTTTCACTTTTATAGGTGATCCCTTTCTGTGGGCTTTTCTTTACTGTTTTCACATTTCACATTATTTATCTTCTTTGTCAATGTATAGATCACTTAAATTTGGATTTTTCATCTTTAATTAGTCTGTTTTTATTCTTTTAATTTTCTGGGATTCCTGTTATCTGATAATTGTCATCTCTCTCTCTCTCTCTGTATATCCTCTATGTCTCTTTAGCCCTTCCTGCTACCTATAGGAAAGTTCATGCATCTGATCTTCTAACTCACTAATTTGCTTTTCAGCAGATTCCATTTTGCTGCTCATGCAATAGATAGTTTCATTTGATTTGCCCCATTTTTCTTTTTTTTGATTGTCACTATAATTCCTGATTTACTTTTGCTGACCTTTTCTTAAGGACAAATTTATTACTTTAAAGTGTTTATGCATCTCTTTCAGTAACTGTTTTTAATAATATGTTTTCCAGTAAGTTATTTTATATTTAAGGTAGTCATACACCTCAAGGGTTCAGTTACTTTGACTGATGGCTTCATGCCCTTCTAGGGAGAAATATCAGCTGTACTGTCTGCATTGCTTATTAGAAAGGACCAAAGCCAGGAATTATCTGTGTTGGTCACATGGAATTTAGGGAGAATTGAACACTGAGTGCCAGGGTGGCTGACTCCAAAGCCAAAATGTGCCCCAAATTGTCTTGAGTGAGGATTATAAATCCTTATAGAGAAGCAGTTTTGCAGGAGTATTAGCTCTAGGCTGTAATCAGTCATACCAGATACCAGATATTTCAAAGGGAAGTGGTGGAGGAATGAATTTTCATGGTTTTCTGGTCAGTCCTCTTATATTTCCTTCAACTTCTCATCTCAATAGGGAGCAGGACTTGTGCTCACCTCATGGTTCTCCCATGGACTTCTGCGCTTCTGTGTGGACTGCTGCTGTTGATTGCTCTGATGGAAAAGGCCTGGTATGAATTTCTAAAGTCTGTGCTGGGGAGAGGGAAAAACAGAGTGTAAAACTGTTTCCAACCTCTTCCTGCCATCTGTGATTGTCCTTCCCTCTGGGCTGGCCCACTGGCTCTCATCCTTCTTGCATCTAGCACATACCAGTTGATGAAAACGGTCTGTCTCCCCAGGGACTTGCCATTTCTATTGTTGCTGGGTTATTGTCATTGTCATTAACTTTAATTCCTAGTTTATGTTCAAGTTCTTCTCTGGCTTCTGTAGCTTCTCCAGATTGATTTCAAAAGAAATAAGGAGTTCAGGCCAGTTCCATTACTCTTTAACATATCAAAGTCCACAGTCCTTGAGAAATCTTCAGGGAATGCATTCTAAACAGTATATCTATTCAAGACAATGTGATCTTTCATTTTCATATTCAGGCTTCAATTTTATTTTTATTTTTTTAAAGACTCATTTATTTATTTGAGAGAGAGAGAGAGAGAGAGAGAGAGAAAGAGTGTGAGGGGGTTGGGCAGAAGGAGAGAGAGAGGGAGAGAAGCAGACTTCTTGTTGAGTGTGGAGCCTAACACCAGGCTGGATCTCACAACCCTGAGATCATGACCTGAGTTGAAATCAAAAGAGTCTGACGCTTAACTGACTAAGCAACACAGGTGCCCCATATTTTTAAAGTTTTGCTTAAACTCCCTCTCCCAAAACAACGCTTTCTCAAATTTTTTGCCCCTAATTATTGGACAATGAGAGTTGTGTAAAATTGCCTTGTAAAACTGTCCATACTTAGGCAACTTGAAAAATTAACTTTTCAAAATATAAACTCTATTTCTGTTGTTACATGTGTGAGATGATAAAACAGTAGGCCTGCAATGTGATGTATTATAGTTATATTTTGTCTTTATTGCCATGGCTTTGCAAAAACAAATACTTCACTAACAAAGTAGATAAAACAGGCTCGGCTACAGAAAATTGCAAATAAAGTTAGAGAAAGTGACAGCACTCTTATCTCCCAAATATTGTAAAAACAATTGCTGTGAAAAGAGATTGTTATTTTTTTTCTACCCATCTATTTATTTTTCCTCCTTCTTGAATTTGCTGAAGTGAGTTTTTGTTTGATTATGAAATGGTACATATTTCAGCAATCCAAGCACAATATAGAACACTAGGTACTTAAATACTCAATGTTTTACTCTTCTTATCTGTTTCAGGAGTCCAAAGCCAATTATAATGATAATATATTCATTAATGAGCTTATCTAGATGAAGCTAATGGACATGATTCATTGGACTTTAAAGAAGCACATTAAGTAGTGTTGGGAATTTCTTAATGATTTAGAAACATCCTAGACTCGATTAGAAAGGGGGAGGCTGAAGGAGGGAAACCAGCTATGTGCTGGCTTTCTAGGCTAGCCCCTCACTCTACTATATAATTTGGAAATTAACCTGACACATTCCACAGTTGTTTAAAACACATTTATTGAATGTTTTACAATTATGTGTTTTCCCTGTTTGCTTGAGTAGGTGACCTTTGGTTCAGCTTCTGCGTATGTACACAATTTAATTGAAGCTTTTAGAGAGTTCTAAGGAAATGGAATTAGTTTTCAAGATGTTGTTTCTTGGAGAAATCTAGCTGGGAGGCGTGAAGGTTCTGAGGTTAAATAGCTGTCTATGTAATGGCAGGACTATATCATTTATTTTCTCTACTCCATTTGCTTTTCTTTTCTCTCTTGCTGTATTTATATTTGTCTCTTGTTGGTAGATATGTGTTGTGAGATAACTAGAAACAGGACCAGATATATATTGTGAGATAACAAGAAACAGGACCAGAATTGATTAGATAGGATTGGAATATAATCTGAAAAAAAGTTGTTTCAGATTAGATGTATATTAAAGCTAAGAGATTCATTTTATATATCATGAGTACTACAATCATGGTATATGGTGTTGTCAAATAAGACTTGTTTTAAAAATCCACACAACAAAATATGTACTTAGGAATTATTTCCAAAGCTAATACTATTTAAAGAAAATCTTTTCAGTTGAAGAATTATTTTTATAATATGAATTGGAATTTTTTAAAAAGATTTTATTTATTTATTTGACAGAGAGAGAGGGAGAGAGAGCAAACAAGCACAGGCAGACAGAGTGGCAGGCAGAGGCAGAGGGAGAAGCAGGCTCCCTGCCGAGCAAGGAGCCTGAAGTGGTACTCGATCCCAGGACGCTGGGATCATGACCTGAGCCGAAGGCAGCTGCTTAACCAACTGAGCCACCCAGGCGTCCCATGAATTGGAATTTTTATTGCAAAACTTATCCACAGCCAAATATCATTGCTGTATTATCATCAGTAATATGTTTATGTGGCTACTACAAAATAAAATGTACTTAGGGAAACAAAAATAACTTTTGCAGTCTCTAAATATATTGAGATGACAGTTTCTGAATGAGGAATCCTAGGTGTGATCGAATATAAATATCATCACTAAAATAATGGATAGACTTCAATGACTGTTAGAGAGCACTTGTTTGTATTTAAATCCCCACTATGTTTGTAACTAAATCAGACATCCTTTTAGAGTAGCATTTGTGCAAAATACTTCCTATTCATTTCATATATTGGGAGAAAAGATGAAAAAAGAATGAAAGAAGGAAGAGGTGTTAAGTCTTATTTATGTGCTATAAAACTCAGCTAGACTGAAAATGGTGACATGGAGGAACAATCTTCCAGGCAAGAATAATATATTACCCAACAATTACACCTGTGACATTTAGTTTGCTCATTGGTACATGGCAGGAAAAAAAAAAAGTTTTCTATTTTGACTCATTATGTCTATCAGCTCTTTTTTTTTTTTTTTTTTTACAGATTTCATTTATTTATTTGACAGACAGAGACCACAAGTAGGCAGAGAGGCAGTCAGAGAGAGAGAGGAGGAAGCAGGCTCCCCACTGAGCAGAGAGCCCGACGCAGGGCTCGATCCCAGGACCCCAGGATCATGACTTGAGCCGAAGGCAGAGGCCTTAACCCACTGAGCCACCCAGGCGCCCCCCCCCTTTTTTTTTAATAAAGAGTCCAACTCTTTTATTTATAAAAGAAAATTTCTATTAAAGTTTTCTATTTTGGCTCATTATATCTATCAGGTCTTTTTTACTGGAGTCCTGAAAAAATAGCCCTTACTGTGCCTATTGCTGAAAAAAGAGGGAAGTGTGATCCAGAGATCAGCAATTGTAGAAAGCCCATTCTCTCCCTGGATCTGAAGGTCTGGTATGGGGTTAACTTCCAAAAGATATCTGATATTGTTTTGACTTCTAGAACCACTTTAATATATATATCCATTAAAATACCATTTTGCCTAGTAAGTTGTTTTTATTAAGAAGTTTATTAAATTGTTGTTGACTGCAAATATATTTTTAGGTGGAATTCTACTTAAGGGTGACTATCACACTCTGTCTCATCTCAACCACAAAGCAGATAAGAATAATTAAAAAAAATTAGTGATTTTATTTACTTATTTGTTAGAGAGAAAGAGAGAGAGAGAGCACAAGCAGAGGGAGAAGCAGGCTCCCCGCTCAGCAAGGAACTGGATGTGGGACTCTATCCCAGGACCCTGGGATCATTACCTGAGCTGAAGGCAGATCCTTTACTGGCTGAGCCACCCAGGTGTCCCAGATAAGAATATTTAAAACATTTCTTGACATTTCATCAATTCCAAATATTGGGCCTGTCTTTTGGTCAAGCTTTATAGTCCTGGCTAAGGGTTCAATTATTCTTTAAACCAAGTACTATAATACTGTCAAGATTCAGAGTGGGAAAGAAGTCTCTGAGACTTAATGCTTTAATTTAGCATGGTATGGAACTGAGTGATTCCTCACTCTGTATTTCTTTTAACTTGTATCTGCAGGTTCTGACATAACCACTAAAAGAACCAACATAATTTCTCCATACGATTAAATATAGAAATTGGATGTATATAGATATTACACGTGTTCCCCTGCATACTAAAGACATACTTTATTATGAAGAACTAAATGTGTACTTAAAATCTAACTATAGAGGTGACCATATTAGAATCAGAGAGAAAATTCAATTCAACTCTACTAAAAAAAAAGTTCTGGGGCAATTATTCTTCAACACCTAAGTGAGCATCAGTGAAAGATAATCTATCTAAAATGATAATTCAAAAGTGCATTTGAGAGTGTATTTATAGTTAATTCATTCTTATGGATACTTTAGGATAGAGCACTATCAAAAATCAATAGGTCAACACATTATTTTTTGCTAAGACAATAAATTGAAAAAACTTCCTGTCTTCATATAAAAATTCTAATCGTCTCTCTTATACATATTTGTTTACTTGCAATTTAAGGGAACAAAATGTTAGTAACATTTGTTGGGTATATACTCTAGGTGAAGCACATTCCTAAGTTTATTATATATGCTACTGATTTTATTTATTTTTATTTTTATTTTGTTTTATTTATTTAGTAATCCTATGGAAGGTGTATTAATCATTTTTTTACATTTAAGAAAATGGAGACTCAAGAAAGTTACTTTAGGAGGTGGAGGAGCTGAGATCAGAATCCAGAATCCACATTGCTCTGATTCCGAAGCAAATATAAACTTCAGCACAGCAAACTACACGAGATATTCCTTGGAGGAAAAAAAAAGAAGCTAAAAGTGTTATTTCCTACAGATAATAGGCCCATATGATTTTTTCTTATACATTCAAGACATAAAGGAACTTTATGATATCTAAAGCATATGTATTTTTTTATAGATGAAAAATGGTGGCGTTGGAAGAGAAACTCTTTCTTATTCTTCCACACATTGTAATCTCTTGGCAGCATCGATGAGGTCCCTGGTTTCTGCAGAGGAGCAGGGCAAACCATTCTGGGACCAAAATTCAGGTTAATATACAGGGAGAGGAGATGAGGCCACAGGCACAGTAGCAGGTATAAAGAACTATTTAGATTATTAAGTTATTTAAATGTGGAAACGATGTAATTCTAGGGAATACAGCGATAGACAGAAGTCCAGACCTGCTCTAAGGATGGAGGGTTGTCAAGAACTTGGCTGAACTGGAGACAGTTGAGCTGCCAGGCGCCAGATGAGTTGATTAAGGCAATCAGCCAAAATGAAAGTCACATTCACACCTTCAATCACTTACTGGGGATAGTATAAGAAAGAGGCTGACCAGGACAGAGTGCTGGCTCCCACAAGGTTTAGTGTTCCTCATGGTATATCTCCAGATGGGAAGCAGGGGGATCAGCACCCATGTGGGGTGGGGGTAAGCCCTGCCCAAAGGCCTTTTTTAATGGACCTGTGGGCTGAGCAGAGGGAGAGAAAAGGGCTAACTGTGCACTGAGAGTGGAGAAAAGTGCTTCAAGATACTCAATGCCCCATGAGGAGGTCTCAGTGGATGCACCTGCGGGGAGGCCTTAGGGGAGGCCTTTATAGGGGAGGCCCCTAGAAAGAGGCCTGAGAATGAGGGTGTCTGGGTCAAGAATATAGCATTGCAGAAGGGCGTGGCTGGCCAGGGAGAATAGGGGAGCGGGGGAGCCAAGAACTCAATGCAGCACTCGAGACCACGATACCCTGGCTGTGCACACGTCTTGGGGCGGGCAGCTTCCCCAGGAGAACTGCCATCTAATGCCCTCCTGGTTGCCTATGCTCAGGCCTGAGTAATCCTACACGCGATCTCCGCTTAGAGCCAGACTTCTCAGAGGTAAGTGTGGCGCAGTGTTCTTGTCTCAGGCAGATGATAGGGCAGACAATTGGGAATCGACATTGTTTTTATTTATTTAAAAGAGAGCAAGAGTGAGAGAGATCACAGAGGGAGAGGGAGAAGCAGACTCTCTGCTGAGCAGAGAGCATGATGTGGGCTGGATCCCAGGACCCGAAGATTGTGATTCCAGGTGAAGCAGACGTTAAACTGACTGAGCCACCCAGACACCCCTCCACACTGTTTTTAATGGAGGTGGAGCGTCAGGAGGCATCAGGGAAAGCTAGCCACAGAGGGTGGTACACTTGGCCCCTGGGTCTTAGACTTTGAAGGACCCAAATTATAAGATCAAATAATATTTTGAGGCATTATAGGATATGTTTTCCCTCTTTCTTTTATTTAGAAGAAAGGGGGGGGGGCATAGTGGTCTCCGTGATAGTTTTTCTTCAAATAATTAAACCCTACAGTGAGAAGAGGATTTACAACTAGTGTGTGAAATGGAAAGGATATTTTTTCTTGGCTAGAAAGAAGTCACGTTGGGTAGTGGAAGGATGGAAGGGAGAGTTCCTGGAGATATGAGGCCCTAGAATGGAGAGGTAGCAAAGCCCAAGAGAGGGATAGTGGAAGGGGTCATCTCAGAATCTGAGGCAGCCATGATCATGATTTCCCTGCCACAAACATAACGCAGAAGAGTTAATGTTAGCCAACTGATGACAGAGGACCTTATATTCCCAGCCTTCTCTCTTAACCAAGAGTCTGCCACCACAGATGGCTCTAGGCCATATTGCTGGTGTAGGGCTGGGAAGGAGAATGTGTTTAGCCATCCGAGCAGAATAGATTTGGAGTAAGCAATTAAGCTGAGTTGGAGAAAATTAAATTATAATGTGAGCTAAGATTCACATGTGCTGCTATGATGCAGGCAGGGTCTAGTGTAATAATGAGCATTTAGTTTTAATGAGAATTTGTTGTGTGCCTGATGTCTTAAATATATTAGATCTGATCATGAAAATCCTTCAATATAGAGTATTAATATCTGCTTTTATACTTGAGGTCATTAAATCTTGAGTATATAAAGTAATATTCTCATATTTTGGAAAGTTGGTAAGAGCAGCTCTCCTCAGACTTGTACAGAAGAATCTACCTGTAAAGATCGTACTGTTCACATTCACAATGCTCTGAAAAAATTAGGTGAAAAACAAGACTTTTATTGGTCATTATCAATAAAAATAATTAATAATTACTCAATCCTGGGTAAAAAAATAGAGACAAACTTTCAGTAAATGTACCCTGGTGTTGTATCTCAGATCTCTCTGTAGAGGTTTGAGCATGGGCCTTGCAGAGGAGATTCAGATAACGTAGTTGATGAAAGAGAGATCTGTGTGGAGAGCCCACCGTAGAGACCATGTCTGTCTTGTCATCATTTATTAATGTACCCCCACTGTAAGCACTGTACTTAGAATGAGAAAAAAAAAGGCAGTGGGTAGAGTCTTAATGTCAGTTGAATAAATAAACTGATCTTGGGCAATCCATCTTTTATTAAAGGCCTCAGTCTTCCTATCTGTAAAATGAAAAATGTCTGTAATCCAATGTTTTTTTTTGTTGTTGTTGTTGTTGTTTGTTTGGTTTTGTTTTGGATGAAATGATAGAAAAGGAAGTGTTTTTTTTTTAAACTTAAAGAACTATGAAAATCTAAGACATGGTTCTTGTAACCATTTCTTATGACAGAATTCTATAGAATTAGAAATTTGAACTTTCAATCATATGTAATCCAGTGCTTGCCAAAACCTCTGTGTAAACATGCCATATCTGAAAGAGAGTGTAAACAACAGGTCAGTCATGTCATCCTCGTTGGAAAGTAGTTTTTTCTAAACACACCCCTTGTATTAACGTAGAGCACAATAAATTAAAATACCTGGATATTATTTTAGTTGCTCATACAAAGACCTTAAGTTATCAATTAGTTTAATGTCCTGGGCTTTATCTACCAGTGCTTAAGAGAAGACATGGCCTTTTGAGAAGTGATTCTGTATCTGTTACAAAGTCATATCTGAAAACTGTCCTCATTACGATGTTAGGAAGCACAGTGTGGGTGCTGCACAGACTTGAGTGCAAAGAATGTATTTGCTTTCAAAATGCACTTGAATGTACTCATTTGTCCAACAATGAAATCTATATTTACAGTATTTTTCTTATGGCCTTGGCTGCCAGGAAAAAACAGGGGCTAATTCTAGAGCCTACTTGAAATAAGTAGATTATCCCATGTTCCTGATTTAGTCCTGCATTGTCTTCATCATGCACAAATTTTCTAGTATCTTAGGCACTTACCGTTAAACAAACAAAAATCACTGCTGTTAATTTGTCCTTACATATGCTTATTTTACATGTAACTTTCATAATCTTTAAGTTGTTCACACAAAACAACCAAGGCTTGGCAGGTAGCAAATTTTAAAGTAGATGATATGCATTTCTCTCCCAGTCTCCTTTTCACATGTTTCTGGTCTTCTTTCTATCCTGTTTCATTTCTCACATTAGTAAGTTTAAAAGAAGGATTGTGATGACTTATTTGTCATGTGATATGAGAGAAGATAATTTTATAAATTACAAATCTCTAAAGCACTGGAGAGCTTAAATTCTAGGAGCAATATAAATAATACATTATATTACAGTGCCAGGTAATTTTACTAGACACAGAAAATAATAAGTATATGTAAGGGTTGCAAATTATTATTTTGAGAGGAGAGAATTTAAAAAGTATAATGTCAATTTTGAGTACATTTCAGGGGGCAGATAGTGCTGTTACTTTGGTTATAGTCATGTCGTGGAAGCAGATGTTAGGAAGCACAAAGACCAACTGATTGAAGAAGCTTCAAAGTAGCTGTGAAGTAGCATATGAACATATATTTCGCTAGGTGAGCATGGTGAATCCAGGTTAGACTTTAGAATGTCCTTACAATGACAATTTATATTTGGTTGAAGTAAGAGGAGACCTTGAGACCAGGCCTGTCCGGCTGCTGCTGCTGCTTCTTCTTTTTTAAACTTTATTTTTTAAACATTAGCCTGAGGAAAAATCCAAATTATAATCAAAGGTCTCCCCTATTACCAGTAAGGTCATTCTGTCATTCTTGCTTTGCTGGTGTTCTCTAGTTCTTATATTCTCTTTCTAAACACCATCATCTGGCCTAAGGCAGGCTGGTTCATAGCCTACCACAAATACAAGAATGAAAAACAAACAGAAAGCAGAGCAAACCCTTTTGGGTAGAATTGTAAATATACTATTATATCTGGATATTTATTATATCTGGATATTTATTTTCTGGGGTTTCTCCACCCAGAACTGAAAGCTTATATAAGCAACGCAGTTCATTGTTACAGATGAATAATCTTCTCTATGGGGGAAAGAAAAGACACAAGATATATATATATATATATATATATATATATATATATATATATATTTACAACTAAAGATGATCATAGTTCATTTTACATAGACAATATTTAGAATTGAGTACTTCAAGCAAAAATGAACTATATAAGAATGATTTTGATAATTTTATTTGAGATTCACTTTAGGATTTGGACAATTCTCCATTATAAGACCCCCTCTCCTTCTTGGAGCTTATGACTGTAAGATATTATAATAATATAAAATACCAGTATGCATTATGTGTATGACTCGTAGCATGGGTTATAGTAATTCATATTATTTATTGACTAGATATAAGACTTAGAGTTCTATGAAACATTACCTGGCATAAGAAAATATAATCAAAGGAATAATGACTTGGCTATTTTTCTCTGAATTCTGGACTCATCATTTTCCAATCTTTATCTGGTTTTCCAATATTTATCAAGCTAGAATGGTTTTAAATTATAAGACTCATAAAAAATGTAACTTTTTATATTGTTAAATTCTATAACAAACTTTCTGAGATAGCCAGTTACTTTTTATTTTATTTTTTAAAAAATATTTTATTAATTTATTTGAGAGAGAGAGAATGAGAGAGAGAGAGAGAACATGAGGTGGGAGGGTTAGAGGGAGAAGCAGACTTCCCCAGGGACTCTGAAGCGGGACTCAATCCTGGGACTCCAGGATCATGACCTGAGCCGAAGGCAGTCACTTAACCAACTGAGTCACCCGGGTGGCTTGCAGTTCCTTTTTTATATTGATATTGTTTAAAATTAATATAGTTCTATAAACCACACTTACTTTTAGAGGCCCTAGAAATATATACAGGTATTATGATCAGATTTAGTAGTGGATCAATGAAAATGGTAGCAATTAAAATATGCACATGACAGCTCTCTTTTCTAGTTTCTCAATTCTCTTACTGTCATTGGGCTTTCTTGAGTTTTTTGGGATTTTTGGTAAGAATTTTTGCAGGCTGGGAGAAAAAAGAAAAAAACCCAAACAAACAAATAGAAGGAAGAGTAAAAGAAGTTAAAGGATAATTACTTCTTGGTGGGAAGAAAAAAGATACAAAAATTTGCAGCTGTAAATTGCACCATTTACTTTGCTACCTGTCTCTAATACAAAGAACAAATGGCTATTCTATCAGTTATCTATTTTTTAAAAATTATTTATTTGACAGAGGGAGAGACAGTGAGAGAGGGAACACAAGCAGGGGGAGTGGGAGAGGGAGAGGCAGACTCTCCACTGAGCAGGGAGCCTGAGGTGGGGCTCGAACCCAGGACTCGGAGATCATGACCTGAGCCGAAGGCAGATGCTTAACGACTGAGCCACCCAGGCAGCCCAGTTATCTATTATTGTATAACAAACTAGCCCAATGCTCAAAATAGTCACAATTTAATTTACTCACATTTCTCTACATCCTTTTCTAGGTGATTATTCTGGTCTGGATTAGCACAGTTGATATCCGTGCTCCACTGGTAACTTGACTGGTGCTGAAGAGTTGAGGATGATTGATTTTTATGTTGGCAGTTGGCAAGTGCAGAGACCCTCAACTTGCTTCTGTTTCATGTGGTTCCTTGTGCTCCATTATGCTGGCCTGAGGCTTTTTCACATGATGATGAAAATGTTCCCAACAGTAAGAGGGAAAAAGCCATAATGCAAAAGTGATTTTTAAGCATCTTCTTACATTTGCTTGCTAATGTCTAATCAGTTAAAGTGAGTCACATGGCCAAATGCAGATGCCACAGGTGGAGAGATAGAGCTCATCACTTGATACAGCAGAGTAATATTGCAAAGATTCATGCCAGAGGGATAGAGGAATTTGTGGCCATTTTTTTGCAATCTACCAATATGTGGTTAGACATAATAGAACGCTCTGCTTCTATAGACAGACAATTCTTTGTAAAACTCAATATTTTCGTTCTATGGGTAAGCATTTGGGATTTGAATATAACTTTATTATGAATGACATTTGTTTGTAGGTATAGACATTCTAATAGAACTCTCCTGTTTTAATTTATTTGTGCAAGAAAAAACATAAGAAAAATAAGTCAGATAACAATTAGATAAATATTTAGCCTTTCAATTAGTTGAAAATAAAATGCTCAATAGTATATTTTGACCACATTAAAAAAGAAACATCTCTAATATAGTGTCTGGGAAGGTGGGGAGAAAGGACAGAAGTTGAATGAAGTTAACTGCTTTTCTGTAAACATTAGGTTTCATCACTTAAAGTATGAATAGGAAAAAAAAAACTGTATAGCATTACATGAAGAAATAAATAGATGTGTTGACTATGTTAAATGAGGAGGAAAGAGCAATTGGACTTTCTACCATTTTGATGCAAATGTGGGTGCACAAGATGATTGTGGCATTCTGAATCATGATTTTGCTTTGCAGTTCTGTTCAAGCTGTTCTTTCACACTATAGCTACCAGGTGGTTATTATTCACTTTTTAAGACAGGAAATGTACATGGTGGATCAGTCCTAGACAAATAACAGTTTGCTGCCCCAGAGAGCTGACAGTTAAGAGACATGAGCAAGTATAATATAGAACAAACAAGGCAAGAATACTGACTGTCTCTTGCAGGTAAAACACTTAACAATGCAGGAAAACTTTTTTGGAAATTAGTGAATGAGGAGAGAGGACTCTTGGAGAAAAAATATACTAAGTGATATTATTAACCCTTCCTCAGTATCAATGACTTCTAGAGCTACATAGAATGTGAAGTGTCATGTTACCTAGGCCCAAAGGGCTGTATATCTATCTAGGAATGTTAAAATAAGCACAAGAAGGAAAGAAGCATGAGCAAAAACCATATAAAAAATGTATGGTCTTGGGATGCCTGGGTGGCTCAGTGGGTTAAAGCCTCTGCCTTCAGCTCAGGTCATAATCCCAGGGTCCTGGGATCAAGGCCTGCATCAGGCTCTCTGCTTAGCAGGGAGCCTGCTTCCTCCTCTCTCTCTCTGCCTGCCTCTCTGCCTACTTGTGATCTCTATCAAATAAATAAATAAAATCTTTAAAAAAAATATATGGTCTTAGGAATACTTATAAGAGGGAGTGGATTTGCTGATACTATTAGAATCATGACAAAAATTACTCTTTTATTTTTAGTAGATAAGTCATGATAGTTGTCATATATATTTCATATATATGAGAGATGTATGAATCTCATATATATATTATATGTATGATATCTATTAGAAATCATACTTTGTAGCAAAATTTTGGGAGTATTTATAAATTCCTTTGGGGGTTGTAAATTCTTTCTAAAACTGAATTTTCTTAATGTAAAAGATTGTTAGAGGGACTACCTTAGAGTCTAAAATTTATTCTAAAAGGTATCCCAGTGATATTAAAGGATTCTTAAAAGGGTAAAAACTAATCAAATTTACATTCTAGAAATGTCACTGTAGTAACAGTGAGGTGGAAGTTAGTGGAATTAGAAGGATATGACTATAATCCAGTTAATAAGGGATGAGAGCCTGGAGACTGACAGGAGAAATAGCAAAGGTGAAATGATTTCAAGAGATTTAGAAAGGGAGAATCTATAGGTCTTAGTAATTAATGAAGGGAGTCAGCCATTGAGAAGGGAGAAATCTAAGGTAATCAAATGTTAATAACTTCAATTGTGGTAGTACCATTTACTCATCAAGCATGGGAAAAAGGACATGTTTTGAAATTTTGTGTTGAGGTGTCTGTGAGTCACCCAAGTGAAAATGTTCAGGAGGTATGAGATGTATAGATTTGGAAATCAACAAGAGCATTCTAAACTAAGTTGTACAAGTGTTAGAGCATATATTCATTCAGTCCAGAGTTTCTTGTCAAATGTGTGTAGTGAGCTGCAAGTACTGAGCTAGGTGCTGATAAGACAATGGCCAACTAGTCCCCTCTCTTCAGAGAGCTTACAGTTGGCTGGGCAGTAAGAATAACAGGGTAGGGGTGCCTGGGTGCCTCCGTGGGTTAAAGCCTCTGCTTCACCTCGGGTCATGATCTCAAGGTCTTGGGATTGAGCCCAGCTCGGCTGGGAGCCTGCTCCCCTTCCTCTCTCTGCCTGCCTCTCTGCCTACTTGTGATCTCTGTCAAGTGAATAAAATCTTTAAAAAAAATGGCAATTTGATTGAAAATCAGTGTTTCCAGTCACAGAATTTGGATCTTAACAATGATGATTTAGGCACATGTAAAGGTCATTTGCAATCCAAGATGAATCATCATATATTTTGCCCATTCTTTACTAATTCTTATTTCTTCTTTTTAAAAATATTTTATTTGTTTATTTGATAGATAGAGATCACAAGTAGGCAGAAAGGCAGGCAGAGAGAGAGAGGAGGAAGCAGGCTCCCCGCCCAGCAGAGAGCCCGATGCGGGGCTTGATCTCAGGACCCTGAGATCCTGACCTGAGCCGGAAGCAGAGGCTTAACCCACTGAACCACCCGGGCACCCCTTATTTCTCCTTCTTTAAATCAATTTTCAGTTTATCTTCTGCATTATAATCTTTACAGCCATAAAATATTCACATAATTTTATGGGATTATTTAAAGCAAATTAAATGATCAATCATATTGACTGAGATGAGGAGCTAGAAAGCTTAGCAGGTCTTAGAACTCACTTGAGACATGCATTTCAGCTGATGATGTGATCAAGTTCCAGTAATTGACCTTTGCTGTTAGTAGCTTTACTCCAGTGACAACTGGCTTTCTAAATTTAACTCACTGTTGTCACATACCTTGTGACATCAAAAATAGAATGACAGATTCAATATTTATATTTATAATAAAACATATTTAATAATATTTATTAATATTCATTATATGTACAGTCAATACCAGGGAACACTTAGCATTTGACTCCTTTAAAGTAGATCTATGAGTTGATATCCTATCTTTTAAATTCAGGTGGTATAGGGATATAAGATTCCATGGCCAGAGAACCAAAAGAGTGTGAGTGTTAGTGCTCAGAAGCCTCATCATCTCCAACTCTAAGTCACATTCCCAGGTTCAGAGAATGAATCTGGTGTTTTTCTTTGATTATAGAGTGGCTCTTTCTAGAGGCTATGTGAAGTCCCCATAAGATTTTACTAAGCTATGTTTCATCTCCACACTGTTCTTGAGCTTCCAACCCCTCTGCTGGAAAATTGTAAAAGACAAGATGGCCTTTTAAGTCTAGAATTCACCAATTATGTCTGTGTTCTCAGCATACATGCCTGAATCATGGATCAAGCCAGAGTAGTGCCACTTTCTGTTTTCCTGCAATGAGCTCCACACTGAGCTCCATCACCACCTCCAATGCTTGGGTCCTTTCATAACCAGGGTGCATTTCTTAGTTATAAGTATAACCAGATCATCTTTATTTCAATGCCTAGAATACCTAGATCATCTCTATTTCAAAGGACCTTGAAAACAATTAGAGCTTTTTCTTTAGTAAAAACATTGATCAGAAATCTAGATATCTTACATTGCATGTTCAGAGGAAGATAAAACCAAGGTCTTGTTAAGAGTTGTATGGCCTCACCCAGAACGATAATCCCTTGAAGGCAGAACTATGATTTACTCCGTATTCTGAGGGATAGCACAGTGCCTGTGCTTTTAAAACATAATTATCAGCTCCCTCCTCTGGATTCCTTTTAACAACACATTCCTGTTGCCATGTATTCATTAAATTAACAAATATTTGTTAGTATCCAGAACATGCCAAGCACTGTTTTAGGTGGTGAGGCTATAGTAGTGACTAAAACTGACAAAATTTGTCCTCATGGAGTTTATAGTTTTATTTTATTCAGAAATATGCATTTATAGACTAAATTTTAATGCTGTATTACAACATAAATTTTACTCAACTGTGATTACTTAAAAGACAGGGACATTACAAACTGTCACATTACCCTTCGCAGCCTGGACATCAGATGCACGGTCAAAAGTAATTTGGACTCAGGGTATCAAGGTATTAACTCTTTGAGAGTAGGAGTTTAGCCTGTACACAGGAACTTGTAAACTGTCAGGACTTAGTCCATAGTTGCCATTTTTTTGGTGTGATGTAACCAGGTGTGTGACAACAATGGATGAGAATCCGGGAGCATCTGTCATTGAAGTAAAGTTTCTGAGACTGATGGTCAAGTGTTAGAAAGTGATCCTCAGGTCACATGCTCACACACATGTCTCATAGTCCCTAATGACAGAATGGTTGGCCATCAGCAAACATTCTCACCTCTAACATATCCCTGTTCAGATCTCTCTCAGATCCCTATTCATCATAGTGTCTGGGGCTGATGCTACTGTAGAAAGGTCTTACATATTCTTTCTTTATCTTTAAGGTTATTCTGCTTAGGTCTAAAGAGTTTGGTAAAATTTATTTACTGATTCTTGATTATTATGATCATGGCCTATGCCTCCTCTGTTCCCAGTGATTGACCTAAGTTAGAGAAATGTCAGATTTGTTTTTAATTCACACTAGAGCATTGGGTCCCCAGATGTGGTAGAAGGGATGGTGGGGCAGGTAGATCAGATTACAAAATGTGTCTGGGATCAGAGTCATAAGGCAACATTAACCAACATTTGGGGTCAAAAGCCACTGGAAGAGAAATATATATGTAATAGGGAGATAGAGGTAATAGACCATTCTAAGATTTTGAAGTTGGTGATTCTATTGATCTGGGATAGGTACAAGGGCATTAGGTTTGCTGGCAGGGACAGAAAGGTTTATCAAGTAAAAAAATAGCAAAGGTATGGAGGTGGATAAGTCCAATTGCTCTACTGCCACTGTTGAGTAGAAGGGGACAAATTGACTTAAAGAATTTAAGCATGAGAATGAAAACATCAGAATTATGCTTTAAAAGTATTAGTGTTCTAGAGCACCTGGGTGGGTCAGTCAGTTAACCGTCCAGCTCTTGGTTTCAGTTCAGGTCATGATCTCATGGTTGTAGGTTCAAGACCCACATGGAGCCCCGCCTCCAACTCTGCACTCAGCACAGAGTCTGCTTGAGATTCTCCCTTCCCCTCTGTGCTCCCCCCTCACTCATCTGTGCCCATGTACATGTACTCTTTCTCTCTCTCTAAAAAAGAGGAAAAAAGTATTGGCGTGCTTCAGTGACTCAGTCAGTTAAGCATCTAACTCTTGGTTTCAGCTCAGGTCATGGTCTTAGGATTGTGAGATCGAGCCCCACATTGGGTTTTGGGCTCAGTGTGGAGTCTGCTTGAGATTTTCTCCCTCTCCCTTCCCCTATGCCCCTCCCCCCACTCATATACTCTCTCTCCCCACCTCAAATAAATAAATAAAATGTATTATGTTGTTATTATGTTTACATTATAAAATGTATTAGTGATGTTTCAGAGTAAAGACCTGCTGTGTGCTGGTAAATTAACTGAAGTGTTTGTTAATCTCTATAGCACAAATATTTGCTCCATTCATGATCAATTTCAAGCTACCAATGGTTTGAAAATTCACTAAAAAAAAAGAAAAAGAAAAAGAAAAATCCCTGAATATATAACTGTTGCCTCTCATGAATTGGTAGAAGCTGTTCCTAACACACTACTTGCCGGAGAGTGTTATTTTAGTTATGTAGTTCTCTGTTTTTGTATTATTTTCAATACCTCATCTGCAGTTAGGACATCCTAGTAGGAGACTCTTGCAGGTATTCAAACATCAAAGCAGAGATGATGATAGATAAGCTAGTGTAATTTTATGGAAAGAGAGAAAGAATGAATGTAAAGCAAAACAATAACTTGGTTTCAAATTTTACCAATGTGCTGAATTCACAAAGGATCCAAGGGTGACTGTTGGGTCAAGTTTAGGTATCTGGATTAATGGTGGTCCTATTTACTCAGGAAGGGAAAAGGGAGAAAAAAATGGCTTTCTAGGATTAATATTCAAATTCAATTTTGGGCATGCTGGGCTTTAGGTATTTATAGATCTCCAATGAGATTTATTCTAGTTACAGAAATGATGGTGGTTAGAGCAGGGTCTCCAGTAAGGTGAATGACAATAAAACTGATAATGCAGCTGAATAGTCTCTTACTGAAGGACTGGAGGGAAAAGATAGGGAAACTATAGATCCAAATAGCTTTGTTGTTGGGCTGGGAGGGAGTTGAAAGAGTTCTTGGGTGATGTCCTTTGTTACTTAGTAAAGTAGAATGAGAGTGAGGCATATGTAATATAGGAGCTTTGAGAAGACGGATAAAAATTTAGGGATATCTAAATAAGGAGCATGCAAAGGGGAGACATCTGAAAGAAAATTTCCCAGGGCGTATTACAGACCCAAATAAAAGATTTGTAGTGGTTTTGACTCAGTGCTTTAAATAATTACGTGCCTTCTTAGTAATCAGAGATTTATATTTTCTCTAATGGAAATTTTCTACTCATTCAATTATCCCACACTAAGAACGAACTGCTGTATATTCCAATAGCAAATATTTTTATGGTGCTTTACCACTAGGAGTTGTATATTATTCACTCCTTTAATCTTAATGGTAATGCTAGAAGACAAATATTGTTTTCTTCATGCAGGATGAAGAAAACTGGTCATAGAGGATTAATAACTTGTCCAAGGTCATATGACACAGCAGAGATTACAACTAGTTCTAATGGGGCCAAAGCTGGTGCTTTTAATCATGTCATCTGTCTCTCAATGTAGACCAGAGAGCCTATTTATAAAAATCAGATATTTTATTTTATTGTTTTATCATTATGCAGACTAAGTTAAGATTAAAATAAGAAAATGTAAAAACAAAAAAACCTGGTTAAAGCAATAAGTGAGCACCTTTATTCAATCTTACTTATTGATATTTGAGGAAATACTTAATAGTTCAACACAAGATATAATCATAGATGGCATAACCTTTAGGAATGGAAGAAACATATTTTATGACATTCTGTGTAGAAGCTGTTTTACTCTCATCAAAAGTCGAGAAAAATCTATAAACTCTCTTTGATCCCAGCATAGAAACCATTTTCAGGCAATCATATATAACCATGGTATTTAACAGAGTCTCTGCGGGTCAATAATGAAATAAATAAAATATTACAGTTATGTAACTATCATAATGAAGTCTCGGTATTTTAAAGACGGTGTATTTTGTAATTACATAGATTGAAATGTCTCTAAAATTGGCATGTCAGTTCTATTATAAGGATATGATCAGCCAAGTTAAGTAAAATGGCATGAGAAAAATTTGACAGTTTCCTAATAGCTTATGCATGTAAGTTTTACTAACACCTAGGAACAAAGAAATTTTTGTCATGTATATTTTGTGGTTTCTATCTATATTAACATTAAGATCTATTATTTAGCCAATTGAGTTATAACAATTTTATTAATTACCACTCACCATTTAAAAAAAGCTACCTTAAATTTATTTTTTTCAAAGAAACAAGCCAACCAAACCAATATTTATAGCTAAAATTCTAGTTGCCAGAGAGAGCTGATCAATTTAGTTGCATTCCTCACATTTTTTTTTTCTAAATCTGGCTCGTAAGTCTCCAAACTTTGTCAAGCTTGGCACCTTAAGGGAAAATTTAGGCTATATTAAGATTATATTAAATTTCAAAGTTACATCTACCTTGGATTTAGTATGGAAACATCTACACAATAGAGATTTTGGTATTTCCATCTGTTTTGCTGTGATACAACTGTTTGCTGCGAGTATACAAACTTTAGTCTTAACGCTGTTTAAAAGCATCAATCCAAAGAACATCATGCTCTTAAAAATGGCCTGTGGCATCCCAAGCTCATTTATATTGTATTAACTACTAATTCAGTAATGTGCTCCTTTTTTGGTTGCTCTAATAACATGGTCAATGAGTTTGAAAAAACCTTATGGTGCTTATTTAAGAATGAGAAGTAGGTATATTTTTTAAGAGTTTTCCTACTTCTGGTTTCTCAGTGCATATCAGTTTAGTTCAACAAACATTATTAAAGTTGTACCATATGCCAGACAGTGTGCTAAATGCTGGTGATAGAAAGCTAGATAAGACCTAATAAGAGTATTCCATGAGTTCACCATGTTGTAATAAAGACAGATCTAGAGTGAGGCAATCTATAAAAGTATATTCATTAAACACGCAATATTCATTAAACACCTATCATGTGCCAGATTCATAGACAGAGTGCAGCCTCACTGCCCCGAGCAGTGAAATATTTAACCTTGAGAAAGCTAGGTGAGTTTTTCTGAAGAACGGGATATCTGAGCTAGGTGGTACTGCAATTAAGGAAACAACATATATGGGTGGCTCAGTTGGTTAAGTGGCTGCCTTGGGCTCCCAGCATCCTGGGAACGAGTCCCACATCGGGCTCCTTGCTCGGCAGGGAGCCTGCTTCCTCCTCTCCCTCTCTCTCTCTGCCTGCCTCTCTGCCAACTTGTGATCTCTATCTGTCAAATAAATAAATAAAATCTTAAAAAAAAGAACAATTTAAAAAATAAAAAAGGAAACAACATATACAAAGGTATAGAGATGTGGAAGAGCAAAAGTGGAAATATTCAAGTCATGGGGTACCACTGAAGTATGTGGTAGAAAATAGAAAGAAAGTGGATCAAGGTTCACAAGGAGAAGGGTTATAAAATCTTCCCTAATTATGTCTGTAATCACTCTTTTCTGCCCTCCTACCTTTTAGGTGTTCTCAATCACATTTCAAATGAATCCTGACTATTTCTACAGGGAGATAAAGATCTTTTAAAAGTCTGATACTAGCTACCTTTCCATCCTTAGTAACTAATTCTTTCACTCCAGGCAAATTTAGTCTTTGCTGTTTTCTTTTAAAATATCTGGCATGTCCTCACCTTACCTCTTGGTTCATGCTGTTCCTTATGCCCAAGAAGCTGCACACATTTGTCATGATGCTACCCTTCCTTAAAGCCAAACATCAAGAGGCACAATTACAAGAAATAGTCAAAGAACTCCCAACTGAATGTTATCTCTTGTCTTCCTCGAAACCCTTAGTTTTTATAATTGAAGATTTTTTTCCTCTTAGAAACTTTTCACAATCGTGAGCTTTAATATTGTGTTTGTTCCTCCGTAAGTTTAAAAGTTATTTTAGCCCCAAAATGTGTCTTATTGGCCTTTTTATTTTTTGCTACCTATATTAATTAGAAAAGCATAGGATATAGTAAAAAGAAATCTTCAAAAGTAATAGTACTACTCAATAGGAAATTTATTTTATGGTTATGGAAAAGTTCTAGGCAAGAGCTGTGCACTCTCTTCTACACATCTAATGTACACATCTAATGTCAGAGATACAATTTTTACCAAGTCCGTTCCAAGGCTAACATTGACACTGACACTCCAGCGAGCCTGCAGAGTGGGCATTGGATATAAATTTTAATAGGCCTGGCACACCTCACTTAGACTCCCCTTGCTGTAGGTTAGTCATGTGGCTATATTTAACAGAAAAGGAGTCATACATTTGTACTCCAAATAATTTGGTTGTTCAGCTCTCAGTCTCTGCTATGTTGGGTTGTGTGGCAACTTATATATGATAATACTAGCCAATATTTATAGAACATTTATTATGCCAGATAGTTTTTCCTAAGTGACTTACATATGTTAATTTATTTACAAAAGCTTTGTAAATATAGGCGCTCTCATATCTCTTAGAGTTGAAGAGACTTAAACAGGTAGTTTTAAGAAAAAACTTTCCTGAGGTCACATAGCTAGAATGTGTCAAAACGGAGTTTGATCTGAGTCCATATTGGCATTTCTAAGTGGTCCTTAGAAACCACTATGCATGCTGCCTCCAGGAAAGTAAACTCAATAGATACTAGTTGAAGTAATACAATGTAAGCCTTTTAAGTAACCAATCAGCTCTGAGACTGAAGGTTGAAACATTAGTTCACATTTTACTTTCTGCATATACAGAAGAGGAAAATGGTTTATTTGAACTATCCTCAAGAAACATTTTAGGGATATACCTGAAAAATGTAAAACAAAACAAAACAAACAACACTTTAGGGACACCTAGGTGGCTCACTTGATTGAGCACTGACTCTTGCTTTTGGTTCAGGTCATGATCTCGGAGTCGTGGGATGGAACACCATTCAGGGCTCTGCACTCAGTGGGGAGTCTGCTTCCAATTCTCTCTCTCTCTCTCTCTCACTCTGGCCCTGCCCTGCTTGTGCATTTTCTCTCAAATAAATAGATCAATCCTAAAACAAAACAAAACAAAACAAAACAAAAAACACTTAAAAAAAGACATTAGGGAATGGTTTACAGATATTGAGTCTCATCATTAACATATATGGAAGTATTAGGCAATAGGCAATTTTTTGTATTTCATTATTTTATACAATTCTTAATAGAGAAAAGTCTACAATAAATATAAAGGCAATTTGCCTACTGTTCATTTAAAACACTGCCTGGGGGTGACTGGTGTGCCAGACATCTTGGAGACGCTGTATTGATAGCTGAGCCTCTGAGTCAATCAATGGACTGTGCTTGAAACCAATTCAAAAAGCATTTTTACCAATCCATTGAAGGATACCCAAGATAAATTATTGGAAAGGCCTTTAGTGAGTGGGGTCATCCATTCTTGTAATTTCTTTTTACTTTTTAATACAAAGATAACCAATGTGTCTTCACATGTCATCACTTTTTTAGTTTGCATCAAATTTATGCTCTATTCTGTGTGATCCCCTCTACCAAGAAAAGCACGTATTGATTTCACTTTGAGTAGCCAACTGCAAACTTAGAGTCTCTTGGCTCAATCAACAAAACCCAAAGCATTTTGCAAAGCATTAACATGGAATGATTTTATGGGATGTTTCTTAAGTCTTTCCTTTATCACTTGAGGAAAGTATATTTATTGCTTCATAAGCATAACTTAAATATTAGGATTCGGTTTATATATGGGTATTTTTATTAACACAGAGATAAAGTCGTGACTGCCATCCTTTGAGTTCCTAACAATTATATCACCGTCTTTTGGTAACAATACATCAATTTTCATCTGGGTACTAGTTGTTTCTCCATCCTTAATTGAGGCAGGTCAGTTACCTTTTGGGGTCAGCCTCTGTTCATGGCTGAAGAGAGGATCGCATTGTTTGGTTTGGAGATAGGCTAAGGAAGTTCATAAGATTTAGACTAGGTCTACTGATAAAGGTTGGCAAAGTGTTTTTTGCTGAATTGAAGCTAAAAGGGTAAAAAGCTGGACTTAAAATGGCCACATGTCTTTCATTCATCTATTAACTTAATCACTTAACAAAAAGTCAACATCCACCACATGCCTAACACAGGCATGTGGGATACAGGAATGAACAAAATAGACAAAAATTCTGAACAGTCAGATGTTAACAGTCAGCCTGAGAATGGAAATAACACAGATGAAGGAGAGCTGAGAAATTAGAAGATTGGGGTTTTGTTGACATTTTGTCCTAGGATCAAGCCAGCCTGAAGTTTCCACTGAAATTAAAATTTCTGTTTCATGGACAATGCATTTCCTTCTTAAAGTATGGATTGAATCTGTTACTTGTATTCAAAAGCATCCCAATACTCAGACTTAAACTCATTTACACTATAAAAATAAGTTGAGTATTTAATATGACCTGGAAAATTGGTCCCGTTATTATAAATTCCTCAATTTTTTGTTTTTTGGGTTTGTTTTTGTTTTTGTTTTTTGTTTTTTTTGGGGGGGTTTGTTTTGTTTTGTTTTTGCTACCACTGCCTTGCATTTTAGTCCATTTTGAAACTTGGGGGAAAAATAGGGACCACAATATAATCTCTTTTTAATGGTTGAGAAAATTGAGTATCAGGTACTAGAAAATATAAATGTCATTTTGTGTTCCTAGTGCCTGGGGCTTGGGATATAAATCAGGAAAGAGAACAGGCATGGGTAGATGTATTGCTAATCTAAAGTGACTACATCTATTTTTTTTTTTAAAGATTTTATTTATTTATTTGACAGAGATAGAGATCACAAGTAGGCAGAGAGGCAGGCTGGGGTGGGGGTGCGGAAAGCAGGTTCCCTGCTGAGCAGAGAGCCCGATGCGGGGCTCGATCCCTGGACCCTGGGATCATGACCTGAGCTGAAGGCAGAGGCTTAACCCACTGAGCCACCCAGGTGCCCCTACATCTATTTTATATTGATCAAAAATATAACTTATCATTTACCATCACCATAATATTCTTGTCTTAATTATTATGTATAATATGCACTCTGACAGATTTTAAATGTTTTAATTTTTTTTTCCACACTAGTCCTATGATTTAAGCAAAAAGTATCATGCCCTGGCAAAATACTTTTAAACTAAATATACAATTCTTGATGATATTTTACTAATTTTGCTTATAATGCTCCCCGCTTACTCTGCATCAAAGCTATTTGTTTTCAAGTGTGATACTGTATTTGCTTCCAATATGGGAAACAAGAATATCTAACCAACAGATTTAAATATTTCTTTTTTTTGGATTATGCAGTCAATACATACTATTACATAAAATACAGAAAAGTTTAAATAAAAATCATCCCAGGGCTGCAATCACCTGATATTCTAGTGCATTTAATTCTGGGAAGTATTTAAATGAATAGATAAATGTTTATTAAATATTGTTAGGTGAATTCTTACTGACAGTATTAAATGTTTATTTGAATCACCTATTTCTGTGTTTTGAGCACTTGCCTTCTTGATTAAATGTCTTAAGAAAATAAGATTTTAATGGCTCCCCATCATTGTTATAGACATAGCATAATTTATTCAAAGATCCCCTAGTATGCAAATTTAGATTGTTTCTAATTTTCATTTTTTTTTTTTTT